>VZRX01008151.1:46111-89689 GCA_013398075.1 Notiomystis cincta
TATATATATAATTAGATATATATTAATTATATATATTATATATATCTAATTATATATATAATCTTATCTCAAATTGGTATCATTCAAATGATTTCATTATACCTCAGTAATGTGTGTTAGTGAAATAGACCTACAGTAAGGTTCCTTGTATCATTTGATTGAGGTAAAGTGATTTCAAAGAGATATTAATTAATCTCCAAAACACTTTGGAAATTGAGGCTGAAATTTTAAGTCAGTGTCAAAGCCTGGATTAAGTTTGAGGAGCTAATGAGAACCTTTAGACCAGAGGAATTAAGAAAGTGCTTTAGTGTGTTTTCTCTATAGGAATGGACTTAATTGAAGTAAAGCCTGAGTAGAGGTATCTATCCTCTTCTCTGGTCTATATCCCCTGAATCCACTCAAAATACTGATTATTTTGGGAAGTAATTTAAAACAGATACAAAATATAAAAATCCCACACTGATTAAATCTACATATTTTAAATTTCTCAGAGTGAAATTAAAATATGTACCAGTCTGGATCATTCTCATTTACCAAGCACATTTCATTCAGCAATTTCTCTGCTGCCCCAGCCATCGTTCCTTACGTGCAGCTAAGCATGTCACTCTGCAGCACTCCTCCTTTCAACTTGCTTGATCAAATGTGGCTATTTTTCTTACTGATTTCTACCTGCATTAAACAGAATTTCTTTCCTCAGTAGCATATTGACTGCTTGAGTTCAGTACACACGAGTCACGTCTCCATATGTTGATATTTCTGCTACATTTTACAGAAAGCTCTCCACATATGGTAATAAGCTCACCTAGGAGTCTACTCATGAGTATAACATATGATTATTTCATCTATTAACTGCTTGAAAGGAAACCAGCATCTAAAGTCTAAAAACAATAAGTGAGCAGCCTCTTTATATTAGGTGCAGTACAAAGCCTCTCTAAGAGCTCCTGGCACAGAGAACAGGATGGGGCAAAGCAGAACAGATGGGGATGAGAGGGACATGAGACAATGGTAAGCAGGTGCAGTTGCCCGATGAGGGGAAACTCCATGACAAAGGCGGGCTCTGTGTTCCCCCAAATCCCAGCCTAGTCTTTGCAACATGATTCTTCTTCTCCATCTCTCACATATTGCTGGTTACTTTCACCCCTTTACTGCTATTTCTTGGCAGAGGTGCTCTTCTGGTAGTTCTTTTACATAAGGAGCCAGAATTTCCTTTAATGGAAATGAAAACAGTTTAATTTAAGTTGTCAAAATACAAGACGATTCAAAAGATGAATTCTTGTGTTCCCCAACTAACTTTCACCTCCTGAGTGCCTTATAATTACATCCACAGTGACCCCTGGGCAAGGATGAAATGTAATGATATGAAGGGTGTGGAGTAAATGAACATCAATTTGTTAAATACTGCATTTCTGTCTGGATTTTAACCTTTGGAGAGTACAATGCACATATGAAACGCAATTGTAAAGAGAAGAGGGAACAGAAAGGCCTATTTAGTTAGGTTGTAATATCATAGCTGTATTTAAAATTCCTGAAGTGCTCCAGAGTTCTGGCTGCAGGATGTTTTCCCCAAAGTACCTAATGTAAATATAAGCCTGTTTATATTTCAGTAGGTGTGAATACACTCAGCCAATATTCAGTGCCAAGAAAATGAAGCACTTTTTTTTCCCATCACAACAATTGATGTAAGTAATCAACTTGATGTGGGTTGAAAATGAGGCCTTCATTCTGCTGTTTCCAATAAACAATATTAATGTGTGTTAGAGAAGCTCGAAGCAGATAAATTTCTACGGAGAAAATATTTTCATTTCTCAGTGGTTTTGTAATAAAAGAAACCCAACATAATGTTTTACAAGACCAAGTCCCTGATGTTGTGATGGCACGTAGCAGATTTTAATGGCTAATTCTTAATCATGCCTGTGCTATGAAAAGAGCCATTGTGCCACAGGTGGCAGGAGGAGCAGAGGCGGGGAAGTGGTGGCCAAGAGAAAAGAAAATAGTGGCCTTTTCTTTCTCTTGAGACACTGCAGAGGCAAGCTAGCCACAAAAATGTGCTTGAGCTTTTGATGGCACTGAGGGGAGAAGCCTGAGAGGGGTTCAGGGCAAAGGCAGGATTTTTCTGGTGTTCAAGGAGGCAGTGGAATCAGGTGGAACAGAGTTCCCTGGGTTTGCAACAGCTTTTTTTTTAAATGAGACATTTCTGGGGAACTGAAACATTTCATCTGTAGCCAAGAGCACAGAAGGGAGGTGGCTTTGTATTTTGTAAAAATAATGAAGCCATAGATCCAGAGCCAAATTTTGAAGAGGATTCTAAATACTGTTTTGGGGAAAAGATTATGGAAAGAATTACCAGTAGCTGTTGTCACCTCCCAAAGCTCTACTGCTGAAAGCAAGTACTGAATAGCTTTTCTAATCTTTTCTCTCATCCCTTTCTTTTGGATGAAGTCAAGCAGAATGTAGTTAAAGGCTCTATTTCCACTGAAATCTGCTGTGTTAAATTAGACCTTCTGAATCCAACCTTTCCCCAGAAGACACTCTTTTTTTTTCTCTCTCTTTTTTCTCTTTCTTTTTTTTTTTTTTTTACAGTAAGTAATGGGTGTTTAATTACTTGACTTTTACAATGGTACAACCTTGGAGACCTTCCTGACTAGCTGAACAGGCACAGTGTACTGTTCAGCCTGCTCGACAGCTCCAATTGCCTTGCTAACACTTGAACACGGGAGAGGAAAGGGAAAAGGCTCTGGGAGCTGGAACTCACACAGGTTTGTTGCATGTCTTGAAATCAGGGACTGCAGAGAAATCCAACATGAACTGGCAAAGGCCTTTATGATTTTGAGCTCTGCTCTAGCTGCACATACATTCATATTCTTGCAGATCCACTTTTAGTTTGCATTTGGACTTTGCACAACTTGCTGGCTCTGTGCAAGCAGAAAACGAGGTTTCAACCTGTGTGGGCTCACACCCACTTCCACCCTCAAATTTGACTATGAGGTTTGGAGTTCAAGCAAATTTAAAATTGCAAAGTGAAACACCATCAAAACCAATGAGCTTTCTCTGGCTCAGTGTCAAAAGTGAGAGAAACTGCACATTTTGCACGCTCTTGGAATACAGCTTCATGGGAACATTTCAAAAACATTAATCATTCTTTCAGGAGACTTCAGGTCTCATGTTTTACATTCGCTAGCACATATAAATCACAAATCTGGAACATCAGTTCTGATCTCAATTATATTTGACACAATTCTCTTGTCATCAGTTTGATTAAATACGTTTTACGTCGGGTCCCAATCCCATAAACAGTTTAACAATTCAGCTTTAAAATTAAGCATATGCAGAAATGTTTGCAAGACCACAGTCTCAGTTTTGGGCTATGAAACTTCTGATTTCAGAACATGTAATTGTTATATTATGTCATAATTTTCCAAACTTTCTTCTCATTTTTTTCTTTATCTATTTTTAGTTTATATGAAGTAATGTCACACTAACTTGAGCGGAAGATTGAAACGTTGCATTGTTTGACTAATTAAAGCTAAAAAGTTTCTCTTGAACAAAATGTCATATCCCTCAATTATATCTAATGAGGAAAAACACAACTCTTAATAGGCCTCTTGTAAATTAAATAGCTCCTTATGAAAATAAGTAAGAAGTGTTAATTATTTGATAGAAACATGAGCTAAAACCTTACAGAAATGTATATATTAGTAACAGACTGCTATCTAAGGAAAAATGCAATTAATAATTTGTTAAAAATAATAGAAATATTGTTTCAGTTCAAAAAAGTTAATGCTATTTTTTGTGATTCCTTATAGAAACACAGAAATAAGAGTTATTTTCACAGCTAGAAAAAGAAAAATAATAATTCCTGTTGCTTCTCAAAAGAGAATTGGCAAAGATGTACTTATCATGTCATGGATGCTAAAACAAAATTTTTGAAATACAAAAGTCAGTAAGGTTATAACTTAAAATTTAGAGTTTAACCAAAGGCAAGTTGGCTTAGCTATGACATAGATAATAACATAGATAACTTCTGGTTTACTGACATCAGTCAAAACAATCAATGAATTGATCAGAAATAATGGTAATTCAGTGTAGGTTTAAAATTCATGTTTCATTTGATCAATAGCCAAAGAATATTTTTCCTGCCTTGTATTTTTTCTAAACTGTTGGAGTTTGCAGTTGTTGTATAAATGTTTAATAATATTAATAATTAATGTTATTTGTGTTTATACAATGACATTTTTCCATCTGTTTTTGCATACCAAGTCTTAAAGCTGGAGATCTGAAAGTCACGCTAGAGTGAAATGTGAATCCATGAAATGTGTTCCACTCATGCTATTACATAAAAGCTTCTGGGACTGGTCAAAGTTCCCTAAACCTCAAAATAATTTCATCTGCAATAAATGGAAAAAAATTTTCAAGAGTTTCTTCATGCACTGAAGAAATTACTTAGCTCTCCTCCTCCTTCCCACCCAAAGCACTATCTTCCAGGTTACTTTGTTATCTGCTCATGATGGATAAGAGCAGGAGCAATTTAGCTGCTCAAACAAGTCTGGTTTGTAGTCTGAAAGTAGAAGTCATTAGCAAAATGCTATTTGGCTAGTGGCAGCTTAAACAGTGATATATGATTTTCACTCATTTTAAGTAATTTCTGCACAATTCTTAGCTCCTATTTAAGTGAATCTAGGAAATTTTCTCTGTGAAATGGAAAAGATTGTGCATGTTAAATGGGGGATTATAAAACATTGTTTTTGCAGCTGTCTGATCTCTTGTTAGTTAACACATTTTTCATTTACTTTTTCTTCTTTGAGTTCTGGTGTACTTCAGACACAAAACTGAAAAAGACTAATACAGCTACTCAGTTTAGTCTGGTTTGGACCTTGAAATAACTTTTCGGAGTAAACAACTGACCTAATTACATATACAGTGAAGGCATTAAAATGCAATACAGTCTGCAAAATGCAGTAGGGTCAGCAAAACACTGATAGACTTCAAACAAAAAAAAGCTGCAAAACATACTTGTAAAATTTGCTTTACTACAGACAGACACAATCAGCTTAGTAATAACAGTGTGGTCTCAAAAACTAAAGACAGCTATGGTTCAATTCACCAGTTTGGAGAAAAGAAAATGGCAGAGCCAAACCCCTGAAAAATGTATCTTTCTAAGAGAAGCAACTTTGCTTTCTGAAGGGAGGCTGGTTATAATCCCCTGGATGCTGTAGTGAGATGTTTGCTAAATAGCAATGAACACTGTACTTTAAAAACAAATCTAACAAACAATCAGCATATCTTTTCTACAGCCACCCTTTTATAGTCTCCCTAAAAGATTTACAGTCTCCATAGCTGTAAAGGGTATGACTGAGTGATCTCTCAGTGAGAGCTGCCATGCTACTGTTGCTTCCCAGCAGGCAGTCCAGTCAGATGATGTAGAGTAGGCGTAGGGAGACAGATCCCATTTGAATGCATGAAAAAAACATGATGCTGAAATTTCATAGCTGTTGTAGAGTTTATTCTAGATGCCTGATCCTCATTTTTTGCTCGCTTGGAGCTTCCATTCAAACATAATGCTGGATTTGTGCAAAACTGCTCTCTGTCACTTGTTTGAATTTATCAGCATTTAATTTATGCCAACTCTGAATGCACTGCAGGGCAGCACAGAAATCACAGGAGCCACACACAGCTGACCGTGCTGCTTTCATTCCCCTGTCAGCAGGGACTGCAAAGCCATGCACCCTGTCCTTTGGGAAAGGCAGAGGCAGCAGAAGCACTCCTGAAAATTCTTGCCACAGATACCTCATCTATAAATTGGGACTAATAGCACTTCACTATTTTGAGCAGTTCTTAATGTAGAGTTCAGACCTCTCTAATAGATTCCACTCTGAGTCTCAAGTGGTTTCTCCTGTGTCCAACAACTGCTTCTGCAGAAGTTGCTGACTAGCTTGATAAGGAGCTGGATTAAGCTATTTGTTATCTGCCTGTATTGTACCCCCGATACTTACCTATCTGAGGTACTTATATCAGCACCTTTACACCTAAGCACTTCCCAGTCTGTAATGGAAAGTATTTCCTTTATCATAGTCCTGGAAATAGTATTCTTTTCAATTTATAGATGGGGAACTGCAGCAGAGAGAGTAAATGACTTTCCTGCAGTTTTAACAAGAATCCTGAGGCAGAGGCCAGCCCTGTCCCTGGCGTGGCTGTGGCAGGCTGTGTGGCAGGCTGTGGCAGGCAGACGGCGAAAGCCAGCGAGAGGGAGCACAAGGTGTTGTAACAAAATGTGTTATTTACCAGCCATACACACAATCCCATAAACCAACCAGGTCAAAAGAGAGAGCAAAGCTCATTAAAACCAAACTATTGTTTCAGGGCTTTTTTGGATCATATCGTATCCATAACCGCATAATTTGCAAATCCTTATGAAGAGCGTGAGCATCTTTACAAATATCTTTTTGTTGCAACCTCTAAACAGTGGTTGAAAAAAGAACCAAACCAAACCACACATCCAAATAAAGAAAGGCCTAGCTAATTCTTTTGCAGTCATGTGTGCTTATGAATGCTTGTGGAATTTAATTTTCACAAAATAGTCCTTTTTTTTTCTTAAGACGGAAGAAATTTGCCTCAGTTAGGGAAATTAACCGTACAGTAAGAAGAATCCCCCCTTGTTACCAGAAACAATCAGAGTAAGTGTTGCTATTTTGATATCTATAGTGACAGAACAGAATTTTGAATTACAATGGGAATAAAACCAACTACTTTGAAGGAATTGGTCAAAAGCAATTAACAATTAACCAAACATTAATGTCTTCTGTTCTAGCTGACAATTAGTAATTAGCCACTAGTTGGGACCATATGTCACATATCTGCTACGGAAATTAAAATGACTGACAAAGGAAATTAGAGTGACTGGGGTCAGTGATTACATTAAGCCAACTGAGTATAGGCCAGGTCAGTGCATGTGTATTGCATATTATGTTTTGTGTGAAGTGTGCTTGGAGCCAGGGAAGAAAGGCCCTGCCAGTGACAGGAGGAGAAGGGAAGGGCTCCTTTCCTTCCTTTCCTCCCCGCAGCAGTGCCTGTGCAGAGGGGACACTCCTTGAGCAGGCAGAGAAGCTGCTGTGTGAGAACCAGGGAGAGGGTACTGCCCACGTCTACAAGGTGATAGCAAGGGAGATTTTTCTAGGGACTCAGTGAATACTGTGGAGAGTTTGGGCAACATTTAAAGCCACTGAAAGAGTGAAGGATTTATCCCATGAGGACAGACTGACAGGGAAAAGATTGGTTTCCTGTCTTTCTTATTTAGTCTTTCCCTTGTGGCATGTCTAAGATTTCTTTATCTGAAGTGTTTACTGTCTTATAGTTTTGTTTCTGCTTCTTAGTGGACTTTGGTTTTATAGCCTGGAAGACATCTAGGTGTTTGGTGTGCATATTTTAAGGAAAAAGGGCTGGCAGTTCCACACAGATCTGTGTTAGACGTGTGGTCCAGCCACTAAGTTTCTCTCCATTGGTTCGTCTCCAGTAGCTGAACAGTGATAGTATACCATGAGAAGTTACTCTCTGAAGAACTACAAAGATGAAAGATTTTTTTCCATGGGATGAGGCTGTACCTGTCTCTTCTGAGAGATGATACTGCAAGGATCAGAGCAAGTATTTCTGACAGTAGGCAAGGTAGCTGAATATGTGTAGGTGACATGGTGAGTTATTTCATTTACCTCCTAAGAAAAGTAGACTCAATTCTGCGACAAAAATACTTCTCTCTCTTTCTCTCTCTTTCTCTCTCTTTCTCTCTCTTTCTCTCTCTTTCTCTCTCTTTCTCTCTCTTTCTCTCTCTTTCTCTCTCTCTCTCTGTTTCTTTCTCTCTCTCTCTCTGTTTCTTTCTCTCTCTTTCTCTGTTTCTTTCTCTCTTCCTTTCTCATGGAAGAAGATGCTATGGACTGGGAACCATTCAGCAAAATCTTTAGTTTGCTTCCTGCTGAACTTGATTTTAAATACAGAAAGGTGTCAAGTTATTCCTTACTGCAAATAGAAAGTAAAGTGCAAATAAACCTGTGGCGAAGTATAACATATTTATATCACAACTATTTCCATAAATTGTGTAATGGGCCCTTGTTGTCTCAATAGTATGTAATTGATCTAAGGGAAAAGAAGCTTCTCTTTTCTCTTATTTCTATCACTTCACATACAATGTCCCTTTCTCAGTGTGGTGTGGGGTACAGCACTGGCCGGTGTTGCACTTCAACATAGTCCATGTGACATAATGCAAGAGGACAATTGCTATTTAAAGAAAAATGAGGCTAAGGTAAATCAGCCTTTACTACAGGGGCTGTTTAGCTGGATTATAAAAGGAAAACTGTTCCTTCAATTACACTAAACTGTAGTCCATCCTCTGGGTGAAGCTGCACAGAGAATCATTTGCTTTATTCTACAGAGAGATTCCTCTGAAGGTGACCCTTGCACACAAACCAGTCCCTGGATGCTCTCACTTATTGCAGTTAATATGAGCTGGAGAGCCCCAGTTTGGAGACTCATTCTTTCAGAAGTGCTCATCTCTGTCAGGAGCTGAGGTGCATGAGAGAAGCTTCAGAGAGGAGTAATGATTCTCCCTTGAAGCCATCAGTCTGTGAGGAGCACGGCTCCCCCCAGGGAGCAGCACACAGCCCGTGCCCCTCCCCGCGTCAGCCCGCCCGGCTGCCTGCTGCTTGGGCTGGCACTGGCACAACCCAGCCCCTTTGGGCCCTGCCTGCACTGGTACCACCTCTGCATCTGGCTGATACACTGAGAGAATCGAAGGTAAGCCTCACAGAGAGATGTCAACCAAATAATAGTGAGATTGCTGTTGGACTTGATGGGATGTGGAGAGAAGAGCAGGTCAGATGAGCAGGAAGCCCAGAGGAGGGGAAGTCCTCTAAATAAATGTGCTGGAGAGCACAAAGAGCTGCCTGGATATGCCAGACCTCATTTGTATGATGGATATGAAGGATTTGTGACATTTTTGTTAAAACATCATTCTAGGTAACCCTGGAGTGAGCATGATGTTTGCATTCATGTTTGGAAGTGTTTGTACAATGTTTCTGGGAGAGAGGGGTCATCGAAAGCTCTAGCAAAGTCCTCAGTGTTTGCAAAAAAGGAATAGTGAGAAGAAGGCTGTGGAAGAATTTTCTTTCAGGTCTTCTGTGTTATAGAGAGAACTGAGAGAGGGTCTGGAGTACCACTGATGACTCTTTGAAATAGCTGTAGACTTGATGTATGGATTGCTAAAAGAAAAGGAGGAGGAATAGTTTTGGTGAAGCTCACAGGAGTGAGGAAACCAAAAATGAGATCGAAAGCAAGTAAGATCCCTTGGGCTGATTTCAGCAGTGGAGAGAAGGAGTGCTGGAGGGACCCCAGCAGCCCTGCTGAGCTCTGATCACTGCAGCAGCTCCAGGCAGATCCTGATCAACACTTACATGCCCTTGACAGACATGAACTTTAGACCAAATAAGCTTCATGCAAATTTAATCAGAGGAGGAAGACCATAGGATCTGCCATACCAGCCTCTCTGCCCTGCTGGAATAGCCCAGGGCAGATAGAGAACTTAATCTTATTCAAGTTTCCCAAGTTATTGTTTTCTTGTATCTTCCTCTCCTTTGTACACCTCCCTGTTGATTAGTTCTGCTTAATAATCCTCTGATCTAGAGGAGGTTGTTCTGTTCTTAGTCATAGTTGGAATATTAAGGAATACTGCTCATTCTTGAGCCCAAAAAATAGTTCAATCTCCTTTTCTTCCCTGGATGTGGCTTGCTCTGTTACTCAAATTTTTTTAGAAACACAAAATACAAACACCTTTCCTCTGTAATGTTTGGCATAGGGTACCAGTAGATCCAGCATCGTTCCACTGCTGAGGAACTGTCCTGGGGCTTATGATTTTTAAATGATATATCTGAATAGTTACTCATGTAAATGTTCTACTTTAATTATTGGTGGGATTTCCATCCTCCTAAGGTTATACCCAAGGCATCTTTCTCAGTTCTTTTCTGTTTATCACTCTGTATAACTTATAGAGAGAACATACATATTTCTCACTATCATTTTCCATCTGCAGGAAACATCATATCAAGTGTTGGTCAACAAGGGAATAGAGACAAAAAAAGCACTGGTGTCTGTTGACAAATTTTTTCCTTCTTAGCAGGAACCTTCACTTGGTTTATGCTTTATTATTTCAATTAATTGGGCAGCCATATAATCAAAATATTAGTTTGCTTAAAATAATGTTGAGCTTATATGAGTCCCCAGTTTTGCCTTAAAAATTGAAGTATTCTGTCAGTGATTTTACAAGAGTAGACAAGCATGAAATTAATTTTATATATTAGCACTAGGAAAGCTTACAGCTTGCTAACATTGGTAGGAAATTTTACTAGAACTGTAATATAAGGCTGTGGGGATTTTCCCCCTTCAGCTAGGTGAATTTCTTCAGCAATTCAAGCCTCTAATAACTTCTTTAAATAGGGTATCTAAATTTCTATACTGGGACTTCCTAATCTAATTCTCCTCTGCTGCCTTGTGTGTGCATAGCTGCGATATAGAATATATTTTTGTACACATAATATTACCATGCATCGATATGGTTAGACTGGGGCCATGTTGGGAAGATTAGACTCATTGAGTTAGAGAAAACTTGTTTTACAGTTCTGCTTAGGCTGTGAAAATGGGGTTTAATAAACATGGAGATGTTTGTCCACTATTCTCATGTGCAGGCACAAATTCTAAAGCAAATGAACTGTCAAGACAGTAGACCTCGGGGTATTCTTCAGAAAAAGATGATTCCACTCTTCTCATGGATATTCAAGGAAGAGATTTGTAAGTCTGTGACTGATTTCTACCCAGTGGATGTCTGGGTTCATCCTCACACATCCAGGTGTGGCTGATCCAGGTTCAGCCACCTGCAGCTGGAAATAGCTCCACTCGAGAAGCACCATGGCTTTAATATTTCTATATTCCCAAATAATTATTTATTTATATGATTGCTTCCTTGCATGCATTCTAGTACAGCCATTCTAGGAATTTCTGCAAGCTGAAATCAGATTGTAGTTTTATACCAGCACATATACATGATTTTTTTGGGATAACATCTATCTCTCAGCAATAAAGCAAGCAGGCCTATTTTAACAGTAGATCAAGAAGTACTTGTACCTTTGAATATTTAATTACAGTACATAAGGACTTGTGATAGGTCTAGGCATGGTGCTATGTGGCTTTTAACACAGTTGTATGAATTAATTTTTTCTTTTTCTGTTGAAAATGTAACGTGAAAGACTCTTTTACTGCCTTTCATTGTAAATTAGAGTTTTAAATGATGTGGCTGTCATTTGAATATGCTAATTATGCTATATTATTTTACAGACCATTAGACACGCCTATAAAAATGTGTCTTAAGTTCTAAGCCTTTTGATTAACTTGTTGACTCTCTGTATTTTCCAGTACTTGCTAAAGACTGGTAATTGGCATTCAAAGAGGTAGCAGGATGCACCTGCCATTCTGACCACTGGTGACCTTCACTATGAATTAACTGAAAAATCCATGTCAGGCAGTTAATTGAATGAAGCTGTGAACTTGTAAATGGTAATGTTTGTGATTAGTGTATAACATGCCATAACAGTAATGATGTAATCTTGGTCTCCAGAGACTTAGGGTTGAAGTCTTGGGGGTTTCATATGCCAAATTAAAGAGGGGGTAAATGACAAGAGGGAAGCTTGAAAGGAGGAGAGAGGGAAAGGAATGCCTCTTCTCTTCTTTCCAAAGACTCTAAAGATAAAAATATTTAATTGGAATTGAGAGGTTGGTGAACTTTTTATTCCCATCAGAGCACTTCATCTGTCTTTAAGGTAGAAGGAACTGTCAGCAGCCCTTTCATCTAGTCATGGAGAGGTATCTGTCACTTGTGGCTGGCTGTGAGGAGCTGCATTAAAATGACTGGGTTTTGTCATTGTTTCAGGAGCCAGAGAGCATCCGTGGCTCACTGGGGCACATGCTGTGCTTAGTATGTACATATGGGCTGGCTTGTATGCTCCTTTTCTGTTGAACACTCCCATAGCCATTACAGTAACAAGATTAGTGATGCTAAGCAGCTCATGCTTTCTTTAGACTTTACATTTCTGTGTGCTAGTGACAAATATGACCTGAGCAGCCAGAAAAAGACATTTGGTAAGGATGATGTGGGTACATCTAAGCACACCCTGCATGCAAGGAGGAAGAGCTTTGTAAACTGGATGGATCCTGCTGGGCTTTTAGCTTTGGAGCCCTTTTGTGAAATTTGCTTCTAACTCCATGCCCTGTTTATATGCTTGTTAGAATATGACATCTTGCAAATATACTCTACAAGGCATGTTGCTGAACCAATAAATAAGAGAAATGAAGCCTTTCATGGCTGCTGTATCAGGCCAGTAACCAGCTTGCTCATGAGCTGAAATGGAGCATATATCCAGAAATGTGAGGGAAAGCTTCACAAAGTGCTGCCAGTCTAGTTTAAGCATAACACTCTCAATTTAGCAGGAGTTGAACTATTGAATCACAAAAAGTGTATTTCAGAAATCTGCATATTTATACTGAGATTAATTATGTAAATTATACTTAATATGAACGAATTAGGGGAACCAAATTTAACTAGAGTTTAGGAAGAGTAATGGAATAATAATCTAGCTATTAAAGGTGGTCAAAGATCTGCATCACAGGAGTTTTATTAACCTTGCTAGTAATTTAGTGTGTCATAATGGAGTTAGGCTTTCCCTTGTCAGTACATTTGCGACCTGGCTATAATAAAACTCAGATTCTGCCAAGTCAGAGTAAGACATAAACATATGTCTTCTTTGTGTAGCCCACATGAGAGCTTCACTGGGGCTGTGTTAATGCATACAAGCACATGTGTTGAGTAGCATGACTACACTCTATACCTGTGTGCTTACACAAAAAGAGAAATTAAGTCCCAGTTAACATAATGAATCCTCTCTCATGCATTATAGGAGCACAGACTGGCTGCATTATTTTTACTCATTATCACTAGAGTGGGGATGGAACTATGCCTCCCAGGGAATATTACACTGAGCTCTTTGTTTTTTCTTTAAGAACCTCTCTTCATGTATCATATCATCATTTATATGATTCTGAACACAGTCTTTAGAGATTCATAATTTACCTTATATCTGGCATGTCAAGCCGGAATGTATTAAATGTTTTAATTTTTTCTCCAGACACCATCACTGTCCATTATTTGATCCAAAAAGAATAAGGCAGTATATGGTTTTCCATATTCTCCTTTCTGCTGAAGTTATTGCTGTTCCATGAGGCCTTGGTATATCTTGTAATGCAAAATCCTAAATAAACAGCTCACTCCTTGGCCTTGTTTCTGAGTGAAAGGAGTGTAGTGCAGTTATATTACATGTCTTTTTGAAACCTTCCTGGCAGATTTGATTGAAGCTGACACATGTTTTCACAATGGTTGGAAAGAGTCCGTTAATTCAGCTCTTGTGATGGTAAGAGGTCAGGTAGAAGAGAGATTCTATTAGCATCTCCTTAGAGGGAAAGATCTCAAGAAGCTGTATTAGCATCAGAGAATCCATAAAAAGAAAATATTTAGAGCTGTCTAGACCTGGGAGATGCTTTAGTCTGAATTCATGTTGTCTTGACCTCCCAAATTAACTAATCTGTAGAAATCCAGGCTGCCCTATCTGCAGGTCCCAGAGCTCAGCTTTCTACAGTGGCTGGACATATTCTTAGAGGATCTGGGGGCCTTCAGTACCAGAAGTGTGAAATTATGACAGAGCAGGAGCTTGGAAAGCTGTGTGCTATTTAATAACAGGGGTAAAAGATCACAACCAAAGCTAAAAAGTTATTTAAAAGAAGATGAATACCCCAGGCCAAACCTGAAAGTATGAAGGAAATTTTTGGCCCTTAAAGGATAAGATTCGAATGATTTCTTGAAAAAAAAAAGATTCTGAGACAGAAGTGCAAGAGAAACTCAGAGTCCAGGAGCCCTGTCATTTTTGGTCTGAATAAAGAATGCATATATATAACTGCTCAATTTTAACACTTTAGCAGTGTTAGTCCATTATTTTGTATATTCAGACAAATCTTTTGGCTTCTCTGCTTTATCAACCAACAGAGTATGGTCAGCTATCTTGTGGTTAAGAATTGTTCTAATATTTAATTTTTACACCATTTAGGTATCTACAGAATAATATCATAACTGTTCAATGCAGAGAGCTGACCTCTGGAGAATCTGAATCTCAATACTGGCTGTACAACTAATGAAGGATTTTTCAGAGCCAATGTCTTTGTCCTTAGGACAAATGTCTGTATTTGACAAAGTTCGTTTTTGGTTTAATTTCCAGCCCTGCACTAGAGCTCGAATCCTTGATCCTGATTCTGCCAAGCACTGAGCTCAGTGTTCTGCTGCTGCTGTCATCGCTGAGAGCCGAGGGCACTCGCACCTGGCAGGAACTGGCACTTTGATGGCAAGCAGGGATATTGCAAAGCAGGATTAAAGTGCACTTGCTGACAGAGCTGTTTGAAGAAGCTTTCAGAGCACCTGCCCATGCTGTGCCTGACTCTAGACTTTGCTATCAGCCCCTCAACCTCATTAGCACCAAATTCATTCTCAAAATTAAATAAATAAGGGCCTGTGACAGCACTATTTATTTACTGCAGCATGCCTAAGATATTCCCAAATAATAAAATATAACATCTTGGTGTTCTTTCTCCCAAGGGCAACTTAAGGAGTAGTGTAGTTCTGGAGGCTTTGCCCCAGAACAAAAGAGAAAGAGTAAAACATTAAAGATGCCTGAAGTTTCTTTAGTTTTCCCTAAAATATTGTTTGTGTTTTTTTCCCCAAACCAAGCAAGCAGACAGAAAACAAAGTAAAATTCATGGATTGAGGGTGTTTTAGTTCTGAGAGTCTTTTGCCTTCACTATATTTTGGTGGTGACTATTATCATATTAAATCAAAATGGGAGAACAGTGTATCCTGTGTCATTGGAATTGCTCCCTACCCTTTGGACTTATCTTTCAATACAAAATTATTTCTTTGCACTTGGGGTGAATTCAAATTTCTAGAGGCAGGGAACATTGATGAGGTAATTGGCTTGCTATAAAAACGTTCAAGATTGAGAAGAAACCTTGCCATAATAAATGAAACTGTGAGCAGAAAAGAAATGGAGAGAAAAGGAAACACAAAAAACTGAAACCCAAGTACTTTTTAAAAGTCTCTACTTTCCTGTAATGATGAATTCCATTCATGTTGAATTAAAATTTCATATGCAGAGTATTTTTGGTAAAAGGCTACCTGGAGACTTTTTTTGGGGTTTTTTTTTGGTATAACAGGGAGTCTTTTCCACTGACAACACAGAAACAGCAGTACCTTGGTATGTTTTAGTGGTTACCATTGACCTTGGGCAAGAATGTAGGTTACTTTCCAAATTAACTTTAATATTCACTAGCAGCTTTCCCACCCCAGCAAGAACTGTGCCCTCTTTGCCCTAGCACATCACACAACCCATTTCCATCAAACTCTTCCGGCTTAGATTCCTACCCCCAAGTCCAAAGATTTGGTGAATTCATAACTGATTTGCTGTCATTATTTGACCATCATTCATATAATTTTGATAATGTAACAATGAAAAAATAGAACTATATAGATCAGGGAGAGATGCATGAGGAAAACTGCAGGTGTAATGAAATTTAAGTTTCATATATAAATAAAATGCCTTCATTTACACAGGTTTTTTTTGTTTGGTTTTTTTTTTTTTTTAATTGCACCTACAAAACTCTGTGTCGAAAAAGATGATTGTTTGTTTCATGACATTTCTAAAGTTCCTGGTCTGTGTGTGACCGGCTTGGCGGCTTCTGTAACATCACTGGATAACCACTAGAATCAATTTAAATCAAATTACATGCATAAATCTAATTATCTGCTATTGTTTATAGAAGCAAGCCCAGAGGGATTTAACAGACAGGAAAGCAAAGTGTGAAAAAAAACGCTTGAAGTGGGTGGTTCTGTTCCACTGCCCCTCAGCTTTTCAAAAATACAGGAAATTTTTAAAACGCCCAAACAAACACTGAATCTCACACAGCAAATCCTAATATCAGGCTTCTCATTGGTTCTTTTTATTTATTTTGCCCTGCAATGCAACTCAGAGTAAAAATTGCAGATTCTTGAGCAGAACATTTAATATCTGAATTGTAAAAATAACATAGTTTCCCCCTTCCATATTTTCTCTTCTCCACCAAATATTTATTAGGAAATAAAAATGAAAGGATAAGTTTCATTTAATTTGTTACCTATTTTAAAGAAAGTTTTGTCACAATTTTGTCTGGTTTTAGACTTTCACAATGTTATTCTTTCTTTCATTCTGTTTTTCACTGATGTATACAATTTCAAATTCTTTAATAATGTAAAAACATCTTGGGGATTGTCTTCTAATAGTGTAAATCAGAAGTAAATCAAGCAAAGTTAATTTAAACCAGATGCAATGGGCTTGAAAATCAAATCTTCTTCTTATGTTTTAAACAAAGTTGTTGTTCTTGTTTTTAAGTACATGTGTTTATTTTGTGTTTGCTCTGTGTTGATTAAATCTCTCTGGATGGCTGAGACAAGCCTGCTCACGTTACACCAGGAGTGGTGCCCACGAGCTCAACTGATAGGAAGCACTTTCCAGACCTGCTGAATACTGCAAATCTTTTACCAACACATTGCTATCTGCTACAAGACACAGCAGTTTTAGACAGAATTGCAGTTCTGGTTTATAATATCTAATTAATACATCCAAATCTTAGAATACAATAAACTCTAAGGTTTATATGTTATTCTCTTGGGGTTTTTTGGGAGGTAGGGGGGTGGTATGCTGGAACAACACACCATTAATGTTTTGATGAACTGTCCTGTAAAATACACTACTTGCTCTTCAGAGATTGCTTTGTTCCCTAACAACCTTTGAACTTTTGTCTTGTTAGGCAGACTGGTGTGTACTGCTATAAATTACAGTTCTCATAAGCTCTGCTATTCATCTTTTTAAGAGAGGAATACTTGACACAGAACTCTAACACACAGATCTTAAAAGGAGTGCAGTATTTGCATTATTTTCTTTCTTGCTGCTTAGAGGAGTAGGTGGGAGACTGAACACAAGGAAGACAAGAAAGAGGTGGTCAGCTGCTTTGGACATGATCTCTCATTTTGAGAGTTCTCTGAACTTTGCCATTCACTCTTCCATGATATAAACAAACTTTTATTGTTCTTAAATACTTAGGTAGCTGTTAACAAAAATTAAATAAGTCATTGCTCAAAAAATGTCTGTAATGCTTCTAGCAAGGCTTTATCTTTATGACACTAACGATAATCCCTTGTGTAATTAACTGTAGAGTGGTTATGCATGCAGTATGCAGTCCATGACAAGCCTCATAGAAAATACATCAGTATTAGCCACAGGTGAATTCATTTAGAAAGATTAATGACTGCACCTGAATTTTAATGTCTGAAAAGGGATGGAACACTGAATCCTTAATTAAAAAGTTGAATGACTGGTATGGTTTGTTTAACATCGCAAATTTCACCGGGAGATTTTTATATTCAAATGAAGTCTGCAAAGGAAAACTTTCGTTAGAAAGTGGTGAAGTAAGGGTGAAAAGCAAAAATGTTTTATGTGCTTTATGTAAATTGATACATGGATCAGTACCTTTGATATGGATCAAATGAAGTATAATTATGGCTCCTCTCTGTTTACAGTGAATATGGGGCAAAGAATTCTTAAGAAATGCAAGGCACTGCTATACTCCTACTGATATGAAGTTAGATGAGAAGAGCAGTAAAATTGACGAGTGATCTTATTCTTTCCTTAATGAGATGGTTTCCTCTTCATTATTATTTTACAAAGTTTTTAATGAAGAGAAAGTAACCTTGAAAAACACTGTTACAATCCCATTCCCAGAAGATGCTTAACTCACCTTTCTCAAACTCAGCTTTCAATTACAAAGTTAGTTAAAAGTAATTCAGAGAACTACCATTATCAATGAAAACAGTGCCTTTCAAAAATTTCATGCATTTTAATAATTAATAAAAAGAGAGGCTAGATTTTGAGAGGAATAAATAATTAAAGTAGAATTCTCATACCTGTTCAGAAATGCTAACATAAGGGACATCCGAATGAACTGTTGCTACGCTGCCTAAAACACATTTTAAAAACTCTCTGTTGACTGCTTTCTGTTAGTCCTAATCATGGAAGATGTATTCTAAAAACTGGAGCCCTGGTAAAGCTTATTTGAACAGCAAAATGGATCACTTTTCAAAATCAAGGCTGTGACGTTTGTCTACTGACCTGAATGGACACTGAAGGTCAGTTGTTTGCTGTCTTATTTCTTATCAAATGACAGGCACCCAAACATCATTTTTAATGAGATCCCCTTCTCTTTAACTAGTAGTACCAGACTCCAGGAAAACAAGTTTCTAAGCAAAAACAAGAATACTAGTTCAGTCAAAGACTGTCTTCCTAATAACCTAATTATATTTCCCATTGATCGCTTTTTATCCTCTCGGAAAAGGAATATAGCCTGAAAATTTTCAAATGAGAGACAGAAGAAAAAAATGGCAAATCAAAAGTCAAGGAAAGAGTCCCAGTAATTTATCCTGGGAAGTGTGTGTGACTACTACTAAGAGCTGTACTAAAGCAGATTTTGATGCTCCTTAGCTGCAGCACAGTACCTGCTGTACTGCTTTTGCTGCCAAGCAGAAACGTGGTTTTATTCCTGACCACTTTCCAAGGAAGCATATTTTTAATAAAATGTCATTAAAAAAATATGTACCTTCTTGTAAAGCTTGAAGGAAAGGAAGAGGCATTTGAAAAGCTGTGTAGAGGGTGTGTGCACGTGTTCATATGTGTGTATTAACACTTTTCCACTTACTCATGTAAACTATCTGTGTGTTTCCCCAGATACAGAAAATTAGAACATTATACACATATCACATGTGTGTGGGAGTTTATATATATGTGTGTGCATATATATATATGTATGTATATATATATAAAATGGTATAATGGTTTAATTTTCAGGTGTATCAATTGTTTGAATGGTCAGATGAAGAGGAATATATATAATAAACTGCTAACATCTCTAGTTTAAGTTTAGTGCTCAGCTTGTTTATTCCTCCAGACTTCCACAGTCTCTACTGCAAAATGATCACTGGCATACAAACTGTAAATATTTTTGATACTCAAAGTTTAATTTCCTGGAATTAAACTCTGACATCAGGGATAAAAATCAAACTGAAAAGACATATTGAAACTTCAAGATCTCCTTGTCTTGATGAATTTGATTTATGCAACTCAGAAAAAATCAGCTGCAGGATACAACTTTCAGTGAGTTAAAATAATGACTTTGCTAATACCAGTTAACATCAGTGTTTAATAACACCAGCAAAAGTTGATATTAAATTTGTGGCAAGAAAATGCAACCTGACAGAAGTAGGTTAAGTCCTTGACTACCCAAAATATTTTCCATAAAATATCCACTGATTAGGGCAAACCACAAAAAGCATAGCAATTGTATTGAGCTCAGATACATATCCAAATATTTCAATCCAATGTGTTTGGAACATGACCCAGAATTCTCAGGATTCCTTTTGTAGACTTCAGCAGAAGCTGGACCATTATAGCCTAGATAAATAGATTCCTGGTTCAGAAGATGTTGTGAGATGCAAATTCCCTATTTTTAGCTTTTCTCTTTTAAGGAGGGTGGTGATTGTAAGGAACAAGATAGAAAAAGATCTTGTCTCTTGATATGAATTGTAGACCACATACTTTCTTTGAATTCCCTGGGCAGTAAATGACTTTTGAAGCAAAAATTTACACTGGACAAGAAAATAAGCAAGATGAGAATTGATATGATACTAGAAGAATGGAATACGAAAAATAAAAATAACACTTTCAAAGTAGTTCAATTTTGCCTTGAATAAGCATTTTGATATTTCTTAATTTATTTAGACAATTTTTTTCATTACTTTTCTGGGGAATCCATTTGCTCAGGAGAAAAGAAGCTCTTGGTAAACATTTACTGTACACATTGTCCCATATGTAGTTAAGGACTCCTCATGCAGACACATTACTGAGGACATAGGGTCACACATTCACCCTGTCTCACTTCATTCTCTGAAAAGTCTACAGAAATAGCTCAGAATCTTCCTACAAATCTCAAAGGTTTATAATGTCCAGAAAGTGACCATCCTGTCCACCCAACAGAGGTGAAGGTAAGTGTGATCCTCTTCCCAGAAAGCCCAGGGAAAAGCTCCCTCGTTTTTATGGCAGACTTTCTATTGAACTATAGCCATGTTCTGGGTCTGCTTAGTATTCAGTTTAATAGCTGGACAATTTCAGACCACAGTTCATTTGTACAGTAAAATAATTTTATGTGTGGATGTTGCATAAATACAAGTGATGTGGTCCTTTGAGAGAGAAAAAGAAACAATTTTATGCAGCTTCTATCAAGTCTAGAAATCTAAAAAGCCTTGGACAGTGGACATCCTTAATGGGGCAGTGAAAAACCTCCTCAGGGTGGACTGCAAGTCTCTAAGCACGCCGTAAATCCCCACATCTGCTGTCATCTTAGCCAGTTTGTCCATAAACCAAACACATGAAATGCATTGGTGGAGTAATCTGAACCACCCTCTTTGCTGAAAGATGTAAAATGATGCCTTTTTTTTTGCCATAACAGAGCTCAGTAGCCTCTTTTGACATTATCAGTGCAATGCAAGCTGGTTTTAACACAATTGAGACTTGTGGCCACAGCTGTGGTATCTAAGGGGTGTATCTGAAACAGTCCTGAGGTAATCACTTGAACAATACATAACCTCAGAGAGAGAAGTCCCAGCTAAAAGCTATTTGAAAACAATGTAGCCCACAGGGCACCCCGAGATAAGCTGATTCCCCTTTCATTACTTCTTAACCATCCATTAAAAGCTAAGCACTCTATTCTGCCCCTACTCGCACACCCTGAGGATCCTGGAGGTTTGTGTGAAGAGAATGAAAGGCACTACCCCAATCTGTCATTCAAACTACAATTACACATCCATCTTTAAGAACCCAGGGCAGAAAGAAAATACAGAATAGAGGGAAACAAGAGCTTACTTCGGAAGGTGGGAAACAAAGAACACATGGCCCATATGGGCATTTTATGTGTGTTTTCATTTCTGAAATATTCTGTAGGCTTGGAAAAAAATTGGGTGCATAGGTTAAAGCAGTCCCTAGGCAACTTTAACGTGCACAAGCAGCATTTCCTGAGCTGATCACCATCCGTTATCACTGACCTTGGCAATGCTACAAGAATCCTATATTCACACGGATAAACTCTTCTCCGCAACTTCACCAACTTATTAGGGATAAATAGGCTTTACTTCAGCACCTGGCATGTGTGATCCATATCTATCTATTTTTCATTCAACCTCCTCTTTCCACCTCTCTTTGGACAGTGATTGCTTCTCCTCCATTTCTCCTGCTGTGTGCTATGTAAGTAAGTTTTCAAGAGATCAGTTTATTCAACAGAGAAAGCTGACAGTGAATAATATCCAAAAGAGTGCAAGCTTATGTTACCTCAATTAGTCATGAAGAAGTATGTAGAAAAATAAGAAATGTGAGGGACTAAGACTAGGGGAAAAAATCTTTTTGTTTGGGCTAAACTGTACAGAAGCTACTATTATCCATTCGATATTGTTCTTTACTTGATAATTGTTGGACAAAAAAAACCCTGAGTGACTGAAACCAAAGTGCTTTTTAAGCACCTTATTGCATTTATATTTTAGTTCAGAACCTAAAGTCAAACTTGGCTTTTGTTATTATTGTAAAAATGTGTAAAAAATGCCTTTGTGTGTGTATAAAAATAATATAAGCTGATTAATACTCAGAATAAATAGCTGTGACTAGCACACTGACATTATATAAAAACCATCTCAGTATCATTCTTGGGCCAGACTGTACACTTGATATCAGAGAAGCTCATGGCTAGGTATTACTGAAAAATAAATTATACCTATAAATGGTGAGATTGGAGTAACCATTTCCAGAATAAAAATGCAATTCTTCAAAGATAAGTTACTCTTTAAGATCATAGACCTAAGAAGTGTTTAGGTTTTTCTTTTTTAAGAGCTGTTTCAGATTTAATATTTCTTCTGTAATAGAATGTCTGTGGAAAAGCCAAGAAGAGCACTTACTGCTAAGCCATTTCTCATATAGTTTCACTGTCTATTCTGTACCTTTTGTGTACCAGTAGAATTAATTGCCATTTTTAGTAGAAATTGAGTATTGCAGACAATAAAGAGCAACATTAGAGCACAAAAAAAAGCAAAGCATTATGTAAGCATTCATTATACATGTGTATGTCCTGATTTCAAATATTGTAATAATTTCTTGACCAAGGCAGACTGCTGAACAGTCACATTTTTGTGCCCAGCAAAGCTGGAGGTTTACACTTTTCACATTTAGCATTAATACTCTGGGATTATGCAGCTGAGGAGTTGGACCAACTAACAATGATTCTTTTGTTTATATGGTGTTAAGGTGAAATAGTCCAGTGACAACTGTATTATTTCTTGCCTTTTCTGCTCTCCAGTTTGTGCAGTAAACTCAGTGTCCTGTCAGGTTTCATCATTTATCCTCTTTACTATCACATTGTGTGAATCTGTATAGTTATAAAATAGAATGACTTTTTTTTTTTATTAAGTTGAATTCCTCTTCACAGCAAAGACGCCATGGTTACCATGTCAATGAGACATGGGTAATCAAGTCTGTAATAAGGGATCTCAGGTATGTTTGGCATTTGGCTGGAAGATTAAAGCTTTAAAAGTTAATGCCACTAGAACTATTGAGGAAAACAGCTGCAATATGGAACCTAGTAGTTTTGTTTTTACTTCTTTTTAAGGCTCAAGAGGAATGCATAAGGCACTATTTGTTACTTAAAAGATGTTGGTAGATGTGATTGTCTCTCATGTACGCACATTTCTATTATCCTTCAGAAAATTCCCTTTGAAAACACGATAGCAGGAGTCTGGTGCTGCTGATGAGGACTATCTGAACACACCACCAGGTTTGTGTTTGTACACTGTGTTTGTCGCTGCGATGGGGGACCCGCTATGTTTGCCCTCTCCCTAGTCTACATTTTCCTGGAAAAGCAGTTAGGAGCACCTCACAGTCCCGGGGCTTGGCTCCTGTTTGTTTTCATCAGAACGCAATAATCCACTCTCACAGCGTGGCTGTGTGAGCTGCAAAAGTGTAAATGCCATCCTTGCCTATGCTCCCGCTGCAGGCGCTGAAGCAGCTATTCCTCCTCTGAAGGAGCCATGAGTCTGCTGCCTGTCAGCAATCTGAGATTTAGATGCTAACTTTCCCCCTCACATTGCTGTGTATTGATCTCTTTTATCCTAATTTCTGTTTGTTTGTTGTTTGCTTCACTGTCTCTGAGTAAGCTAATCTGTTTGGACTTTTATGTATACACATGGCTCTGGTTTAGGCTTGTGTTTGCTTTAGGGTGGTACAAGTACAAGAGTGCTCGAGGTGTGGGTTACATGGGGCAGGCTGCCTGTTATGCACACACCCCCAGGGATTCTGGAAACCCTTGATAACTGCAGGTTCACTATTTGGGCTTTTTTCCCTTGATTTCTAAATTTGGTAAAGTATTATTTAAAAAAAAAAAAGGTAAGTATTAGTAACATGGACATCATAGTCAGTTGGATCCAAGAGGACCCAGATCATCCAGGTCATCCCCTGTCTCTCCTTGTGGGTCACTACATGACTCCTAAGTGCTCCACAATGGGCATTTGGATCCTCTGCCATCTGTGTCTCTACTCATTATTCCAGAGGTATAAAATAGAAACAAAGACCAGAGAACAAGTAAATAAACAGAATAGAGTGAATCCCTCAAACCAATATGGGAAAAAAATTGCTAATAATTGCTCATAAATTGATGGTAATTGCTAAAACTTGTAGCAATTTTTTTGCTTCACACAAACAAATTACTAAAATATGTTGCTGTGACTTACAGGTCCCCATTTCATCTCACTCACTAAACGGCTATGGCTCCACACTTTAAAACACTGTTTATACACAGTTCTGTAACAACCTCCGTGTACGACAAACTCACATTAGCATCTCTAACTTGGTGTCTGGAGCATTCACACTCACAGAAGGTCTGTCTGGAAGGCCCCTAAGATCAATGAGGATTTTTCCCTTGCTTTCAATATGCTTACTGTGAATCCCAAAGCGAAAAGTAGCTTGCAGGGAGCTGGATATTGAGCAGGCTGGTACACACAAGTAGGAAGTGCCAGACTGTAAATTTCTGGGGAATGTTTTTGCTTATGAGCCAGACTGATGGGTTTGGTGTGAAACTTCTGCCTTTGGTTTCCTTAGCAGTCTCTCATGCAGTTGGAGCTACCCAGCATTTAGCAGCAGTGACAACCAAGGGCTGACCTGCACTCTAGTGCTTCGGCTGCCACGATATCGCTTCACCCCACATGAGCGAATTCTAAATTTAAAAAACAACCCTAATGGCTCTTTCATGCACTTCAGTAAGCAATTTTTCTTTTAAATGTGTAACATATGCTATGTCTATGTATTTGCTTCTCCTTCACTGCCCTCTCTTTCCTCTCCATTCTCTAAGACAAGGGAATTTTAACAATTTTTCCTCTGCTGTGTGTGGGAACACCATTCAAACTTGTGCTGTGTCAGTCAAAGCTCATCACTCTGCAGCCAGGTATATCAGCTTAATCCTGCTACAAAGTTCAGATTTTTTTAAAATCTGAGAACTGAGTTTGTCAGCCAACAAACAGCATCAAATTCCTTGTTCCTCATGTTGAATGATGAAATGTCTATACTTTATTTCTTTTTCTGGCTTCTAATTTCCCAGCAGTTTGTATGCTTCTGTGATGGGAACTTCAAAAACTTTCATTAATTATTAGTTGCCCTGGTCAGAGAAATTTAGCTGGAATCATATTCCCCTGGAACATTCAGGTCTGTTAGCACAGTACAAGGTCAGTTCTAATTTTGTCAAAATTAACTTTCAAAAAAGCCTGGAATACATTTCTGCCAATGTTACAGTACTCAAATATTAACAGGTTTTTTTTCAAACTTTTTTATGATTTTGATTATAAATTTATTATTTAAATGATTAATAATAATGTTTATTATAATAAATGTTAGAAGTAAATGTAACTTTTACTTGTAAGTTATTTTCAGAACACTCTGGTGTAATTTCTTGTCTCTTTCTAAATTGAAAATGTTTTTTATAAGACAAAATGTTCCCATGTGATTGAGGGAACTCCAGTATAACACTTAGCAGAGAGGACTCTAATACACATCTCAGTCTTGTTGCACAGACTACCAAAGAGGTTTATTACATGTCTAATATTTCCTCTTTTATTGAATATAAAGGTATAAATATTTTGGAAATAATGAACTTGATAGAATGCATTTAGATAGAATGCTGTTAAGTTTTTTTAATATGTGCCATACAATATATTGTGGTCGTAAAAAGAATGTAAATAAAACTAATCAGTTTAGTCTCAGTGAAGAACAAAGTCAAATGCATTTAAATATCCTAAAATATCCCAAAGCTCTCCGCATTTCTCAACTTTACCTATTTTACAGTGTGATTTTTTAAATTAAATATTCCTGTGCAAGTGTAAATATAAACACAAGCACATATTCACAATACAAACACTAAATTTTACATTATAAGCAAAGAAGTTTAAAAGGCATCTGTCTTTAAAAAAATGTGAAAAAGATTTCATATCCATCATTAAAAATACATAAGAAAACAAAATATAGGAGAAATATACAACTCAAAAACACATGCAGAAGTTTCAGGAAATCAGTTTCTTTCTTTGGAATGCATCGGTAACTTTTGTCTTTCTCAGCTTGCTCTTGAATATCCTGTGTGCTTCAGTCTCTATCAGACTTGCTACAAATTGCTTTTAGACACGTGCTTCTAATAGTGACAAGGCTTTCCACATCCCCAGACTGAAAATTCATGCAAACATTGGTTGTTAATTCAATAAATGGGAGGCCTGCAAAACTGCACAAGCCTCAGCTCTTGTTTCCTGCACATGGGCCCTTCTCAGAACGAACTGTGCTGAATTCCACTGCTCCAGAGTAAAACAACATTAACATTTTTAAAATCACAGCCGTTTGTGCAGTTTTAATGGAGGTCCAGTTCAAAATTCAGGTTCTGTTTCATGGCTGACCCACTGACTTGATTGAGTGTCCTCAAAACGCTCTGTGCTGTCCTCTGCTAAGTGTTCTTTGGGACACAAAAAGCAAATGGTGACAAAGTAAGGTAAGATGTGTTTGTATTTTGTTTTTTAATGGAGGTAATTACAGCTGTTTGCTAATTCCACTGAGAGGATCAAATTCTGCTCTCTAAAAGCAGTATAAGTCCACTAAAACCACCTGAATTACTCCAAATTCATTCCAGTTAAGTGCCAGAAGAATTTGCCCCGTTGGACTACAAAGACACAATTTTAAACATATTAAACAGGAAATCAGAACTCCAAAAGACAAAGAGTTAATTAGTACACAGCTGAATATATAAACTAAATAAATTATCCAGGACATATTGTGCCCAAAGAAGTGGTGCCAAGCGTAGCTATTTTGAAAAGCTGTCAGATGGAGGCGTTTGGTGGTTTGCATAGCAGACAGAGAGTGCTGACTGCCTCCCTGGAGCCTGACACCACTGATGCTCTGTAACCTTAATTGCAAGCTGATTCCAAACCCTTCTCTCTCTTTTGCTGTTGGCAGTCACGTCTACCTGAGAGTGGACAAAACTCCAGATGCAGTAACTTAAAGCTGTAACCTCCCTCCCTGAACTGATACGTGATGGGAATGCTTAATACTGAAATTGCTTGGAAAGATTAAAATAGCACTTGTCATCTCTCCTCAGAAAAAGAAAATAAACCTGATTTTCCAAGCCGAACGAGACCCAGTATAATTATGTGACAAAGCGAATACCAGACGCACAGCACCAAAGCAAAGCCTCTCCAACATAAAAGCCAAACAAAACATCCAAGTCTGTCTGCTTTTCTCCTCATTTCTGCTGAAAGAGTTGACATGTATGCATAACCAACCACACTTGGCACATCTGCATTCAGAGGCCGATTGTCTCTCTCAAAATAATCCTGATACTAATTGTGAGAATGATCAAGCCTAAGACACACATACCAACGGCGTGAGTCAGCAAAAAGTACATCCAGCTGTTCTGCCCTTGACAGAGTCCTGGGGCTTACACAATGCAAAGCTCCCTCTTCTTTTTCTTTTTTTTTTTATTTTCCTCAAGAACCATGGGTCACAGTTTCGTTTTGTCCTTCTGATCATTAACTGCAAGGATAAGAAGAATGATTTCACCAGAACATCTCAAAAGAATTACAGTTTTGAGTTAAGTTCAGTGACTCCTAGTCTTTGTACCTGTCTCAGCTGTGAAACTGATCCTTTGCTGCTCACCTCTGTGCTGCCAGCGTCTCCCTGCTCTATTTCTCCCAACTTCTGCCCTTTCACCAAGGCTTTTCACATTATGTTGCCTAAATGTTAGACTTCCTTAGGATGTATTCAGCATTTTGCTCTGCTTTGAAGAAAATGCAACAAAAGGAGGAAGAAGATAGGGGTTGGTCAGGAACCTTAGATATTCAAAAGATGCTTTGGAAAAAATTTCCTTTTCAAGATTCATATTTTCTATGCTGTGCTCTGAATTATATTAATAAAAAAAGAAAATTGATAAATTGCTATTGCGTCCTGTCAGCACTACAAAAACAGATCTGGAAGTATCTTTTTTCCTTTAATTTTTTTTTTCATAAAAGGAATTAATTATTATCATGTTTTATATTGCTTTCAAATGTTAATGCAATTCATAGTCAATAGTCTTTTGTTAACTGCAAACCAATTTATGGTGCAGTATTTCTTGTGTAAATTGGTGTTTTCACTGTACTATTATCCCTGGTTCTGGCAGTCACTGAAAGGAAACTACATCTGCAGATGTCTTATTTACATCTGATGACAATATATATACCACTATTAACATATAGGCTGGATTCTTAGGTGCTGTAAATTGAATTAATTCTCATGAAGCAGCAGAGCATTAGAACCATTCGTTTATTTTAACAAGCATATAATTAATTTATTCATTTCCCTGTTCATGGTCAGTTAGGTATTTCTGTTTTCTCAGTAAATTAGGATATCACACATAAGATGCACACTTTCTGTGGCCTTCTTTCCATGTATTTCTTTACTTGTAAAAAGTGTTTTTTCTGTAAGGATGTGCCTTTGCTGCAAGTTCACAGGGACGAAACAGGCCTTTTTATAGGGTTATCAAAATCAGATGAGCTCAGAAAAAGGAAATGTCCTTTCTCATACTGAGGACTTGACAGAGGGAAAATTGGTGGTTTTCCATAAGTGAGGTGCTTGATTGAAGTCTGTTACTTAGGTCTCATTACGTGTGGTTAATTTGGCTAAGAATAGACACAATCAAACCAGACATCAATGTCTTAAAAGCCACTCATGGGATAAACAACAGCTTCTTGCTTTAAGCCACTTAATTTTTGCCATCAAATTAATATTTTATTATTCCTTAGAGCCCCTGACATGGTCTTTATGGTTTTAATATGTGCAGCACTCCATATACACAAATTCTAAATAGTGTCTTGCAAGTCCATTGAGAAAAGGTGCTGGAACTACATCTTTTAGTTTCCAGCAGAAGTAATTAACTGTGTATAATGTTGTAATAGTTTATTTTAAATGAAACTGAGCAAGATGTTAAAATTATAAATAAATACAGTTTCTGGATTGCTTGTCTATAACATTGGCTTCCATTGTCATCTCTAAATACCTTGTTTAAAGTTGTTGATTGAGTATCCTGCTGGTAAGTATAAATTTTATAGCCTAAACCATCCCATATTTCACACAAAGGACTTCATAAATGAGAAAGATTTACAATTTTTTTCACTGATCTCAAAATTATCAATTACTTTTCATATAAATTTCTGCATCATTTACTGAGAAGGTATTCATGGCTTTATAGACTCTTTTTTCATCAGTCATTCAGAAGTAAAAGATTTATGAAGTCAAATGTTTTTTATCATGCTCTGATTCATACAAGCATGCTGGTTAAAATTGGTGATGCTTCAGACAAAATAAATGTTCACAGTAATGAATTTATACTTTTTAATAATGCAGAAGAGGTGAATTAAGAAATAGGGTGGCATGAATGCATAGAAAAAGGCAGATTAATGTGGGCCAACATTTTCAAAAAGGACTTTCATAAATTAATTATACCTTCTCATTTGTTTAATACCTGAGTATTTTTTCTGGATTATTGGGAAAAAAACCAGCTCCTGCCACATTTTGAGCTGTGACTACAGGAAACAAGAAGAAAGGTAATAAATTGTTTGTCAGAAATGGCTAGAACATGTCAATAGTAACCCACAAAAAGAGATTTAAAATTCTTTCATATTTAATACAAATCAGGGACCACATAATTAGCAACTTGTAAACACTGTGGGATTAGAAATGCTCTTAACCTAAGTTTATGTACATTTGGGGAAGTTTTCTGCACAGCTCCCAAGGTGTGTTCACTGATGTTGGTACACTGTGAAGGATTTAGTCAGGTGGGTTTTAATAACACAAATGGGATTCCTTTATGCCTCTGTAATATGTGCTTCTGTAATAATAAGCCTTTAACTGGAATTTACATGGGTCCATTTCTGTCTGGCTCCCAAGACACGTGCAGGGACTGTTCTCAGCTTTGTACTAAAATGCTTTACACAGATCACTTTACATAAATGTGGAAGTGTACATTTTTTACAGAACACATGGCAGGTAGACAGTGCAGTTTCCTGTCAAAAAAATGCCACAAAAAGGCAGCTACCAGTCTTAGTGGTCATTAGCAAATACCTGGATTAAATTCCATAGGGACAAAATCTGATTATCGAGACAGCTTTCCACAAACGATGAGCAGACTGATTATAGAAAAGCACAGAGGATTACAGGAGAATGACCGTATCAGAGGAAAAAAAGCAGAGTTAGAGAGCTTAATCTGAGCAGAGTGGAACAGGCCAACTGCAGCCAAGTAGGGTAGGATGGCTCCATTGGAGCATAACAAAGTAGGCCAATAGTTTTGGCAGTGGGAAAAGGAGCATGAGCCAAGTCTATCAGGAGGAAAAGAAGAGCTGAGAAGAACTGTTCCTTTGATGAGGAGAGGAATGAGCCAGGCTTTTTTAAAGAGAGAATCAGACCATACTCAGCAGTGGAGACAAGTGTATAGCAACAGCACTTAAAAAGCCTGAAATCAATATTACTTGATGGGAAAGAACTGTAAGTATTATGCCAGAAGAAGCAGCTTTAGGTTGGAAACAGAGTCAGAACCCATGCAGTACTCCATGTAAAACAGCCTGACATGCAGGCAGGCTGCTAAAGGGAAAGTAGGTGAAGGCACAGCTTAGAGAGCTTCTGGAAACATGTGTTGATTGATGCTACTGGCAGCAAGATCAGTGATTCAGCAAGAGTCTCTCACTGCATTTGCTTTCCATTCATATTTCTGCCCTCTCCTCTGCCTTCGAATGGTGCATCGAGAAGAGATAGGTAATCACAGAATTCCTGAGGAAGGATTTTGAGAGAACTGCAATCTAGTAATTCTTTGCATTAATTGCAAAATATGATGGAAAAACGAAGCGAGGGGATTGCTGTAACTGTTCAGTCACAGACAAATGGAACCAAGCAGTAAAAGTTTAAAGTATTTTTTCTTGTATGTTAAAGAAAGTATTTTCCATTTTGTATCTCAGAAGTTTGCATTGAAGCAACAGTTAACTCTTTCCTTTAAATGTTGAATTGCAAATCTGGGACAAGCAAACTTCTCTGAATGGGTGTTGGGGAGATGCATCATGCTTTCTGTAAGAGAATGATCCATGTACCACAGTCCTTGTGCTTTAGTTTAAATAGCTTTTATTTTCCTTTCACTCTTGCTATGATGATCTTCAGCTTAGAAGACAACAAGCAGTTCATAAAGCCAGGATGAAGCATGGCCCAGAGCTGTCAGTGAGATCCTCAAGGAATATGTATTGATCACTGTGGCCAGAAGCCCACTGGAGTATCTTATAAATGCAAACTAGAAGTTGGGAATTTAGAGGTTAATTTTAAAAAATAAAGAAACCCATAATTATAACCTTATGTTATTATCATTTGTTAATTGTTTTTTTAAGCTTTCACTTTATTCTGGGTAAAGAATTGCCTTGCAAATCCCTCTGGAATGATAAATGGTGGATGTTTTCCTACTTCTTCCTCTCCCAAAGCTCAATCCATGGTTGTGGTAATGATTAATCCTCAAGAATTCATTAGCCTTTCTGTATAATCCTGATCTAGAAATGACAGTAAGGAGGATTCTTTATAATAGAGTGATGTAATACTCTGGGAAATTAGACACTAAGAGTTTCAGTACAATAATGTTACATTAAAGAGAGATAATCACAAGAGGAAAAAGTCTTACAGTGTCACAGCATGCCTATGGAAGTCTCTGGGTTATAGAATCAAAGTGTTTTCTACAACGCCCTGTCCATGTCAAGCTTTAATAAGGCATCTCATCATGACATTAGAAAAATCAGACTGAGTTTGCATTATTGTAGTAGCTTCAAGCCAGAACTGCAAATCCTGGTTGTGTCAGATAACCTTAGTTAAAAAAAAAAGAAGTCTTTTTTAATTCTCCAGGGACTGTCTATTATAGGCAAATCACTTTCAAGAAATGAGCTACAATTTGTGGTAAATTAACATTCTTGAGAGTGGATAGGAGCTGAATTTCTGCCAGAGAATGAAGCTGCTCTAGAGACTTCCATGTGATGCTGAACTGGAGCATCCAGGCAACCATCTGATGAGGATTCATTTTGGCCCATGTGTAAAAATAACAGCAAAGCCATAACAAAATCTCAAAAATTTATATTTGAAAGCCTATATTAAAAAAAATCCAACAACTTCCCTCAACTGTGTACAGCAATTAGTAATATAAATGCAAAAGAATTGAAATATCACTTAGTATAATGTTTAATAGAAAAAAAGCAAGTGGGGAGCACCGGGAGTAAAGCAAGAAAGATGATAATATGTAGAATGCCCTTATGCTATCTCAATTTAAGTCTAGTCTGAAAACTTTTCTATCTGCATCAACTATTCAGGTTTAGCTTCTTCTTTCCCCATTTTATAAAGGACTTTGAACTGCCTGCTTGATGTTAAAAGCAGTATATAAATTGAAACTCTATTATGCTTCAGAGCAGATAAAGATATTGCAAATGCTAAGAAAAACTTTCAAATGAGACACATTACAGCTGGAAATGCAAACCACATTAATCCAAGTTTTGGGGGTTTAGTTCTGCCAAAGGAAGAGAGAAGTCAAGGGTGACATTCTAAAGAATATAGGAAGGGATATGAAACAAAATCATGAAGGATAGTAAACTAGCTGAATAACAAATGAAAGCACACACTGTCACACAAGTCCAAGAGACCAGGCAGAAAGCCAGCAAATATGGTTGCAATATTAAAAGAAGACACGAAAATCATCAAGAAAATTATAGGCATATTAAATGTCTGTATGTAGGGAGGGAAGGGGCAAAAGTTACTGACACAGAGAGAGAGTTGTTGGATGGTTATATTTTACAGCACATGCAGAACACTCAGGGTTTGTCACAGTTCACACAGGGCAGTAATGAGGGCATCCTAAATATTAGATAAAATCTGGCCATGTTAGACTCAATGTGAGTTTTGACATTGATTCTAACAGAGACAAGATTTCCTTCATTAAGGGAAGACTTTAATACCCACCTCAGTGAGGTAGGAAAAAGAAATATTTCATTTTGTAGAGGGCAAATTTGGACTCCAGTAGACAAAAGGTCATATTCTTTTAAGCTTTGTTGCCACTGTGAGGTCTAGAGACTTTGAATTTTAACAGCCATGTGTCTAGCTTGTAGAATAAGATCTCAAGACAAGATTTAAGTGTTCAGCTTTTCACTACAATATTCAGGTGGCATTAGTTAGCTAACAAACCAAGAGCACTATCTTGAGCTAAGCCAACAGGAGTCATTTTACACTACACATTAAAAAAAACGTGGGCATTCCCAGACATGCCTAGTCAAAAAAAACATTTAATGATTTTGGATTTTTTTTAGCAAAAGCTCTGTAAATAACTGAAAATAACTGTCTAATTACCTCAGGTATGGTACAACATAAACACAGTCACACAGCATTGTTTCCTATCAGAAAGTTCTCACAGTTCAGACTTCAGAAGAGATGCCAGAGGACACATTCATCAGGTCTCCAGTATATGGATGAGGAATACCCTAGGAAATACAAAGTGAAGCAATCCATAAGCCAACCCTTCAAATCCCAGGTAAGAGGGAAACAACTCCCAGGCATAAACATTTGTTTGTGTCCCTTGAATGAACTGTGCAAGATTTTTGCTCTTTAAAGAGATGTTGGAGGACTTGTTGAATGCATATTAAACAATTATTGACAAAACCACTCTAAAATAAATACTGGGAGTACATCCTAGAACACTTACCCCTTTTCACAGCTGAATGCCCTGCTAAAATTGAGAGCTGTGTACTATCTTTCACTCTTCCTGCTGATGAAGCTACTCTTGCTTTATTTGCTGTTTTTATCATTTGTTATCATACAATGTTATCAAGAAAGAAGGTGTATATTAATTCCAGAAAGTCTGGTGACTCACTCATTGTGGTGATTATGGCTTGTAAACCTCCTGATGTGTGGAAATGAACAGTTCCCAGGAACTTAAGTGCTTCCTTGTCTAGTTTTTGGTTTTCAATAGTGCTTAGAGAGATTTCCCACTTGGCTGTTCAAAGAATGTGCACAAGGCATATCTGTATACACTTAAAGATGTCCCAGGTAGGGGGGAAAAAAAAGGGCTTTTTTGGTATATAAAACCAGAAATCATAAGGGGATTTAAGGATTATTGGACCCTAAACCTTAACTAAGTCTCGTTTTCAGTGAGTGAGGCATACACAAACATTCACTTTGCAACTGTTTGGAACACCAAGGTTCTCCAGCCCCCAGACTCTCTCTTCAGCCAGCTGGAAGCTCACTCTGCTTTCCCTAAACCAAGGATTACATAAGCACTCTTCTTCATCCAAAATCACCAAAGCTTCAACTGGTGAAACCTCAGCTAAAAGCTCACCAAACTTTGCCTGGATAAATAAAGGAGCAGTAACAAGGTCTGTCCCATTACCTGAGCTGCAGCTGCAGGGCTGTGGCTGTAGCTGGATGCAGGAAGGATTTCTGTGCGTGCCTCAAACTCCTTGGACCTATTTCTACAAAATGTGCTTTTGATCTCCCAGATCTCCCAAAGTTTTTGATTAATGAACTAACCCTCCAACTTGCTGCTGGGACTTTCCTCATGACTATTTGTCCTGGAGTCTGGCAGTCTTTCCCTAGGCAGCCTGTGCATGAATTATTACAATGTTCCTAATGCAGGGATCAACAAAACACCATCTTATTAAAAAGAAGATTTTCAAAATTATTATTTATGTATAGAGTTGCCTACAAAGATGTTGGGTTTAGTTACAGTGTTTGTTATATTTCATACACTCCATTTCCTGTTTCTATGTCAGCCAGGGACCTCTCTTGGAATCTTTCTAAGAAAGAAATTCAAATAGCAAGCAAAACTATGTATTCCAAATAATTTTGGAGTTGTGGAGCAGTTACAGTTTTAAGGTTGAATATCCATATGCCATTGAGCTAGAGTAGAGTAAATATCACTCTGGAACCAAAAGAATCTTTTTTGTCCCCTACTGGGAAAAAAAAAAATCAATTCTATTATTGGCCTAAGTTTTTGGCTTAGATTTATGTATAATTAAGTTGGATGCATTTTTCCACATTTCTAATTGTTTCTTCACCTTTAACTACTATAATTAGAGCTGTATTACAGATGAGGGAGATAAAAAGGTTAAGTACCAATACATTAAAAATAAAAAAAAAGCCCTGTTCAAAACACTTCTCTCACATGTAGAGCACAGGTTACATGAAAGTAATTGGTATAAAAGTTTTAATTATGTTAACATTGGCCAGACTATATAATTCGCCTTAAGCTGAACCATTCAAATCCTGCACTCCGAGTCTGACAGTGGGTGAGCAAGGGTCAATGCACATATAACACACAAATAACCAGTCAATCAGCTGTATTCAGCAAGTAATTATGGAAGGTGTTTCATCATCTCTGCCTCCTTCTATCTCTGCTTGTGAGCCAAGCCTGGGAGCTGCCCTCACCATCTGCACCACAGCTGCAACCTGCCCAAGCAATGCAGAGACCACGTGTAACCCCCTGCAAAGGGGGACTCTCCAGGGCAGTCTGGGGGTCTCTCCTTTAGCAATGTCCCCAGCTGCTGCCAGAGAAGACAAAGAGAGACATGCAGAAATCTAGAATAATGTGTTATGAGGCTGATGATCACAATCAATGCTCAGTTCTCCTTGAATATAATTTTCATGTATTCATAACCCTGCAATTTTAGTGTATAACTCTAAACTCCACATAGAGTGTTAGCTACTGCTTTCCCATTTTGGCCAGACAAAACAATTCCTCTCCAGACCTGGGAATCAAGGACACCTTACTATCTCAGGCCCCAAGAAATGTAAACAAAAGTGACTTGAGGGGAGCAAACTTGGGGTAAATGACTTCATTACCTGAAGCTGTAATTGGAAGATTAATTCCCAATATGCAAATAGACCAAACCCATAAAAATGTGAAAACCTGTGACTGGTCATCTATATTTTGGAGTTTAATCCCTGGGGGGGACATCATTTGCCCTAAATGTACCTGAAGGCCCTTCAATAAGTATAATTTCTTTTTATTTTCTTAATTTTGTCCAGCCTCTGTTTTTAGGTAGCCCAGTAAGGCAGCAATCGAATTTGCTCATTTTCTCCTATAGATACTCATATACCTCCAGTGTGCTAAAAGCTGAGAGGTATAATCATGGAAAATCAGGTAAAGAAAACAACATATTTTATTGTCATAAAATCACAATATAACTCACAAAAGAATAACATTTTTAAACATAAGGGTCTGTGAAATACATAAAGTAGCTGAAGGAAATGCTTTATTGGAATGTCATAGCCATTCATTGAATGGGCTATCAGCTTAATACATCAAAGCAAGGCAAGTCTCCTGAGAACAAGATTTGGTTTTACTGATCCTAAAGCACCTATGCCATTAGGAAACAAAATCTGAAGAAAAAAATGTCCTGAGTGCACAGTACTTCTCTTGTAAAATATATTCTACCATTTTATGTGTAGACAAAGACATAAATATCAAAAAGTTACCAAAATAAAGCCCCTAAAAACCTCAAACTACACAAGATCAGAACACAGAAATGCATATTTAAAAAATAAAGGTAATAATATTTGATAAATGCAGAAGTATAGGTGGGCTACTGCATGCTGGAGAGTAATTTTCAGCAACTAGCAATGTTGTTAAGTTTAATTCCCAGTTGTGCCTTTAAATATTTACATCATTATTTTACTAACCCTTCTATTGTTAAAAGCTCTGCTGACCTGAATGGTCGTCAGGATTCAAAATTAGCAAGATTTGGGCTGGTTGAGAAACAAATTACTTGCAGCATCTAGTTAGGAATTGCTTCTCCATTGCCTTTATATTCTCCTTTCTTTTTTTTTTTTCCCCACTAATAAATGGCTCACAAACAGTGGCTATATTAGTCAACAATGATTAGGCCTAAACAATTTTTTAAAAAGAATCCATTAAAAACCTTTTTTGTAGCCCTTATCTTTTATTGTGGTCTATTTAGAGACTGCATCATGAAGACTTGTAAAAGTTATAAAGCCTGTATTCTAGGAAAATACATACAAGCATGGGAATAACTTGAACATTGTGTATATAAGCAATCACTTCTTCGCAGACCAAGCCATAATTTTGCACAATTAAGAATTTGCCAGGGTCTATATCCTGGTATAAATCTATAGTCTAATACAAATGCTCTTTTTCAATTTTGTCTAGGTCACACTGAAAAGAATATGCTTAAAAATCGTGTATTTGAACAAAAAGACATTAAATTAGAATCTTTCATTGAAAGGCATTATTATAGAAAAGGTAACAAATCTAAAACAAGTTTCATCTGAAGAAAAATTAAAAGAAAAAAACAAATATTTACAGACAATTTTGGACGTGATTTGCAATAGGAAATACATGATTTTCACAGACTGAAAATTAGTTTTGTCTCATATGGAAATTATACAGCTGTCCTTCTCCTTCAGCCTCTTCACCCCTTGCATCATGTATCACTTTTTAGCATTGTTCTAGCATCTGAGAATTCAAAAATTCTCTAGAATTCCCTCTATATCTTCATGCCTCCCAATTCCTTCAATTCAGGAAACAGTTATAGAAGAACAGAGGACACATAACAGAGTCCAGCTCATGAAAATAATTAAATAAAGTATTAACATTTGCACTCCTTTATCAGTAGTTCCAAAATGAGATAGTAAATAAAGTTGCAGCCTAATTAAACCGTATTCATGTTATCTTATCTATTTCTTCCCAAGTGTCCTAGACAGCTGTACCTTACAAAACAGATATCAGAGATGCCTAAAGAGTAAATCCTCATTAGGGAGGTACTATTAAGCATGCATCTCCTTGTGTATCATACAAAACACCTTTAAAATGCAATTTTACAGCTCCCTTTGTAGCAAAGTACAAATAAGGTACTATAGAATGAAATGGTAAAGCAGAATAAAAATATGTTGCCTGTTCATTGCCAGCATGAGATATTTCTCCAATGACAAAAGCAAAGGAGTCCCACATGGAATGCTGCTATTACTGTCTTATCATCTCTCAGTGAGATACCACAAGTCCCAGCATATTAGGGTTTTCCTTATCTTCCCACTCTAGTGGCCATGTGCCTACATTAGAGTCCCAAATTTCACTTTAAAATAGAAATGAATGCTCTTGCACTCATTTTGGGGTGCGAATTGATTCATGACTCTTCACAGCTTGTGTTGTTGGTACAGTTACTAACCTACTTTGATATCATTATCTAATATCAATAAGGGATTTCAGTGACATAAGCAACCACTCAGAAGTGTGACTAGCTCACACAACAGAAATTTACTGGAGAAAAGAATCTATATTTCAAGAACTTGCCATAGCTGCTGTTTCAAAAGCCTGTGACTAGCACCTTATTTCATCCCCAAACATGTCATTTTGACTCATTCATCACAAGCACTTACTCCAGTCTCAGGCAGCTGCAAAACCATTCGAGGTTATCTTGCCATGGAAGGAGCCCTCATATCCTGCTTGACTTAAAAAGCACCTTTGCTCTTTACATACCGGAAGGTAAATACACTATAAAAATGCCAGGGCCTACCACAGTTGAGATATTTGAGAGCCTCATGAAGAAAAGGCACACAGAGAACCTGAGTGGATGCTGCCCATGAACTTTTCAAAGAATGCAAGAACATAATTCTTGCGTCTCTGAGGTGAGCAAGTCATCAGCTCACTCCTAATTCATTCTGTTCTTAACAAGCTTATAGAGCAAAGCACTGCAGAGAAATGTGTGTTTTAAAGAGAAACCAACAGCAAGCCCACTCCCCAGCTGTGCTGTGAATCTTCTCACAAGACAAGAGCTATGCATGGCGCCATGAAGCATTTATTATTAACAGTAAGTGGCAGCAGCAATATAATTAAAAATTCCTTTCATTTCTTTCACTTTGCAAAGCAAAGGATGAACAGATTTGAACAATGTTCCTAAGGATAAAGCAAATCCCCAGTCAGGCTGCAGAAATGGCACCTTCCTAGTGAGTGCTCTGTCGGTGTTGAGATCTCCCTGTTGATGAGGATGGGGGTTCCTACCAGAAATCATAACAGATGCTTACATTTACCAGCATTAGCAGATGCCCCTTTATTAAAGACAGCATCGGAATGAACTCCCCGAGTTTGAGTTTCATAAAGTTTGTTAAGGAAACATTTTTGAAAACAGAGAGAGAAACTGTGTTCTAATGATGTTCACATGTTTCCCCAAAGAATGAAAGCCGATATGTGCAGGCGTCGAAAGCATTACATTCTAATTTCATTACAGTGGGGGAAGGTACCTAGAAAACGCACAAAAGTAAATGCTGTTGACCTCCCTGACAAGAGGCTGAAAAGGAACCTGCTCTGGGAAGCCAAGACTTTTTGCCTCTGTAACAACTGCGTAGGTGATGGCTGTCTTGGAAAATTTATGGTATCATTTTATTTATAGCAGATGTCCTCTAAAAGCAAACAGTTTTGCTTTATGCTCCACAAATCTTATGGATAATTGCACATTGTAATGTAGAGGCTCAGTAATGCTGCAAATATCAACATTATTTTCTAAAACTGATTATGAAAGAAAAGAGAAAAAAATGTCCTGATACTGATCTAAGGCTTGAAGATAAAAGGTTAATCAAAACAAGACTTTTGCCTGTGCTTTCTAGAAACCTGTTGTTTTAAGTGGAAAAGGTAAAAGTTGAAACTTTGTATGGAGCTCACTAATTAAATTATCATTTACTCCAAACGAGTCTTGCAGTTTCAATAAAGATGATCAGATGCCAAAATAAGCCTTAAGTAGCACAAGTAGTTATGGTCATGGACCTATAACCCAAGAGTTTGTTCTGGATATGTAACTTTTTGTTCAGGCATAGTCCTACTTGCATCCCTTGCTCTACCTGAGTGAAACAAGTTCAAATGATTAATTCCATTTTCTTAGTGGAACCCATATGATAAACTTCTTGTTCACTTCAGCTATAGTGTTTTTTTTCCTGAGAAGGCATTGATGAGCTGCATCTTGCAGAAACTGCATCATCTCAAACCAAGTAAAAGAATCAAGAACAATTAAATCAGATGTAATCCCATGGAAAAGTTTTATCAATACAGAGGATGAATAAAGAGGAAGCATCACCTTTCAATATCAAAACTTTAATTTCCCATGCTAACCTCCTTCCAGTTTCAAAGATAAAACGTGAAGCCCTTGGATGTGAACAAACTGCTATTGATGGGGTATTTGCTGCCTTCATTTTTCCCCTAATTAGCAAAGTTGAAGGTGGAAAAAAAAGAATTTTTTGAAACTGAAATAGAAATGGACAGAAACAATACATGTGTGAATTTGCTGTTCATTATGCGTGGTTTGTAAGAATGCATATTTCAAAAAGAAAGTCATTAAAGTAATTCTGCTGTTCTGTTTTGCAGGTCTTCGTGACAGTTTAAGCAATAAAACGGTTTAATCTCTCTGGATTGCAAAAACAGAAACCCCTGACAAGGACAAGAGATTGGCAGAATTCGTAATAATATATTTTTACTTATGTCACATATCTGTAATTTCAAGGACAGGATTCACAATGACCCTATTGTAATGTTGCATAGGCATTGTTCTACACTGATTTGCATTAATATCTACAGAGGAGTTTTCCTCTCCTAGTACTGCTTCAGAGGATATGCTTGTCATTAAAATTCTGGTCACAGATGTGGGTTAAAATATCTCTAACCTTTACAAATGTATTATGTGGCACTACTGACATAGCTTTTATTGCAGATAAAATCTATAACAAATCCTGTGTGTGACAGGAGAGGAACATGATTTTGTATTAAACTCAGATGATAGAGATGCATTCCTTGCTTGTACTTTTAAAATGCTTTGGATATAGTAACAATGAGTTAGGCTTTCTACTCCTTTGCTGTTAGAAAGCTATTAAATCTATTCTTTTCCCTTTTTTTTCTGCTTTGGTACTTTAATAAATTATTCTTAAACTGTCTTTCAGGAGAGAACATAAAAGAATGGAAATATTTCAACTCACTTCCAATCTTGGTTGAATACATCAGAAGTAAACAAGAAATCAGTTTATTAGGATGGACTAGGTAACATCCATCAATGAAAATCTTTTATAACCTGCATTGAACACAGACTATGACCCTTTGCTTCTGCTTCCTAACTTCAATTTGTATTCACATGTCTAAAAGGGTCTCATACGTATTTATTTCCCAATAATGTATTTATTTCCCAAGTACTTTCTGCACATTCCACTACAGAAACTGTATTTTGAACATTACTTGACTTGCCCCTACACGCTGTAGGAATTTACTGCCTTCCCCATTGTTGTAGTCACAGTACTGTAAGCCTGGATATTTTGAAACAAGTATGTTTCTCCAAAGTGAAGGCATGCATTGAAACTAGTGTTTAACAGGTATTATTCCTCAATATTTTTTTTTTCCTGCAACAAGATTACTGTTCTTGCTCATATCAACTTGGTCTGATTCCACTCTTGTTGAAAAATAATGATTTCCACTGGATAAGGTGACAATTCCCTTTGGCACTTACATGGGCATAGCTAACACCAAAACCTTAGAACTAGATCTAGCACTGTAACTGTGTCCTTAGGAGAGGTGAAGCTGTCGGTGTGCAGCTGGAGGAGAGGACTTCTGTGAGTTGGGACCTAAATACTGCAGTTTGTTCTTACCATGTGGAGCTGGAGACTTGTGATGTCAGACACACTTTAGGATGAGCCTGTCCTAAGGAGCATAAAACAGTAGTGTCATCCACTTCACAGCAGAGCTGGGGTCTGTGTCAGAGCTTTTGACCATGTTAATGCATTATCCATGTGTTTATATAAATACAAAAGCTTAGTACTCTTTATTCTGTTTTTAAAGGAAAGAGGGTCATAGGAAGTGATTGCTGCTGCTTCATCTGTCAGGGTGGACTCACAAAATATGTTTGAATCTCATATTTACTTGTGGAAAGAGCAATATCTGTGTTAATAGATTACCTTTAACTCCAACGTGTTTTCTTCAGGAAAAGGAACTGGAGAAGGGGGGAAATTTAACCAAATAACAAATTAAATTAAATTAACTAATAGTGATTATGGCATTTTTGTTTCCACGCCAGGAACCAGCTTGAGACACGAGGATAAAGGAAGTGTATCTAATGTGAAATCCAGTGCCAGGACTCTTCAGATCAGTCCAAAAAAGTCTGTGTACACTGGAAAAATGCTTGTAAGGGGCAGGGAGTATTTCACTCAGATGCTGTCAGATCTCTGGATCTTTGATTCTCAAGCACTTCTCTGTCCTTGTACAGCCCCTAACACTTTGGATATCCAGGAGGAGTCTAGGGTTGTGGAATAATTCATTGTACATGCAGAGAGGAATAAACTCTGGAAAGGTTACACATTTGTCTGCAAAACCTTGCAGAAGCAGTCCTTATTGACAGTAATAAAGATTGTGAGAAAATCACATAAAGATTTGTTAATCAGTAATGCTCAGTGATGAAAGGATGTGGGGAAGAGAACCAAACAAAAACCAATGAAAAGATGGCATAGGAAGTTACAGAATTACTGAATTTAGAAAGGGACGAGGGGGTGGAATTTGGCTGATTAAGCTGATATATCCTTGAGCTTGAAGGTTCCCAGTGTCTTTTTCCATACAGAAGAGAGGTATTTTGAAAGGCAATTCTCAGGCTGTGGTGTATCAAAATAAATGTTCAGCACTGGGTGTGAACTAGTGTGAACTGTGTGTGAACACCTAGAGAGCTAGGTGTTGTCCAGTGTGCACTGCCCACCTCTGCTGCCACGGGACAGGGCTGAGCAGGACAGAACCCTCCAGGGCACTGGCTGCACACTCAGCACACAAGCAGAACAAGAGACAGCAAGCACTCAAGTGTCTCTAACTGCCATGCTCTTCTCATCTAACCCTTCCTTCAGTGCAGCAGGAATTTGTCACAGGAGCTGGGGCCTGGATACTCAAGTGGCAGCAGAGCTGGGATGTGGCCACCACCAAGGTGCCTCTGCACCTCTGTGCTCAGTGCAAGGCTGCTGAACGCCGGCGCTCTGAGCGCCAGGGAACGGGCCATGGTAACCGGAGCTTTGGGCACCACGAGGGGTACTCAGTTCTTCCCAGTGCCCTCTCATGGTCAGTGCTGGCTTGTAAAGCCTTCAGTCAGCTCCTGTTCCCAGCAAATGCCATGGAAGCATGTATATATTTTGACATTCCGATTTAGACACAGCAGAATGTACACTCGGTGACTCATTTCCTCGTCTGGAAGAGTGTGAATTAAAATCAAGAACTCTCAGATTATTTCAGTGTCTCAAATGGTTTAATTGACAAGTTTTGCATCCCTCTCCAATCAGTTATTTAGCCAGAGAACTGAAAAAGCAAAATCTTTGTAAAATAAAGTATTTTACCAGTGGTAGCAATGAAATGTTTCTTTTGAGAGTTGCAAGAATATGAGGGGCTTCTTGATGGAAAGAGGATTATGTAGATGAAAGGTCCCCACTCTGCTCTTGAATTTTCTCTGCAATTCACTTACTTAAAAAGATTATGGAGACAGATACCATTTTGTTGTTATTGTTTTAAATTTGTTTAATTTAGCCATGATGCTAAATCATTTCCTGAATTCTTCATGCAATAAAGTAATTTGAGATTGGCAGAGAATATCCATTGAGGCCTTTTCTAAATATCAAATTTGCCTACCTGTAGAGTGGGAATCATGATGCCAAATCTACTTTTTTGAGAAAGTCTAAAGTTTGGGAAATTCTAAAGAAAAGTGTT
>VZRX01008151.1:90276-132971 GCA_013398075.1 Notiomystis cincta
TTATATGAAAGGTATATGTACATAATATTTGTATTGCAATATAGTTCCAAATAATGTATTTATTTAAACATACATTATATAAGTTTAAACTTTCTGATATTATTTCAAATTATATTTATTAAATATATTATTCATATACATTTTAATATCAAACCGAAATCCTGATGAAAAATGCCCAAAAGTTTTCCAATTAATGTTTTTTCACTTATTGTCAGCTTCTAACACCACTGACAGCAATTTCATAGAGATGTTAATGAATTTTGCATGATATTCATGAGAATGAATGTCTTTCTCATCAAATAAGATGTACGAGGTTCTGGCCAGAAAAATGTAACTGAGTTTGCAAAAATGTTAAGACACAGTACATTTCTGAGAGAACAATTTGCAGTGTGCATGGACAAAAGCTGATAGCACTTGATTATATTGTAAATTACATAATTCTTCTCCACATACTTCTAGTGAAAAAGGACAGGGAATTTGCCTCGGTTTAATGCCTTTTTCAGGGGTACTGAACACGGATGGATACATTTATATCAGTCTAAAGTTTTGTGTCAAGGAAGATAGAAGTCACTATAAATAAAATTCCAAGGTGTTTCAGTCTTCACTCTCACTAAATACTGGATGAGAAAAGTCATAAACAACGAAAATAAAAACTAGTTTTATTTCATTTTGCTTCAGTAGAAACAATTGCAATTGCAATTTTTGGCCCAAAAAAATTACTTCTTAATTATAACAAATATTTTTTTTTTCCATTTTCTACTTGATTTCCTGTAATCTGTTTCCCTTAAATATCTTTATAGCCTCAAGAACAAATGCAGCCTGATTCAGACCCGTGACAGACCATTGAAGTCAACAGAGCTGCCTCTGTGTGACATGGATTTTTCTTTCCATCCCTCTGTGTGTCATATATTGTCATGTCAGTGTGATTCAAGACAAATGAGCTCTCCACACAGGCCAGATCCTGCCAGGTACTGAGTGCCTGAAACTCAAACCAGCTTCAAAGGAAGCACTCATTACCTCCCAGCATCTCTGGCTCAAAATACAGTATTTCCTTGTACTTCTCCATAATTACCCTAGGAAATACTTCGAATAGTACAAATATTGAGTTTAGCCAACTGCCAGAGCCAGCCTTAGTGGTCTTGGATAGATCTGTGAGAAGCTGCAGTTGGTTCATCTTTTGGTTTTTTGACACCTTTTTCTCTCCTCTTCCTTCTCCACTGTGCACATGTAACAACTGTTTTTCATGCAGCTGTGCCCTGTAAACCCAAAATGGGGTTAGAAGTCTCTTGGAGGGTAGGATGTAGAGTTCTGCTGTGCACAAAGGCTGAGTCCACAAATGTGCCTCTGTGTCTCAGGGGTTTTTGGGGCAGGTGATACCTACAGTCCCCAGAATGCTTTCTTTTTGCAGAAGTGGAACCTGGCTGCCTCTAACTGTCATCAGCTTGCAGAAGTCCCTGTCATCATAAAGGAAAATGCCAGCAATAAACTTGTGTCACCTGCTCCAGGAATTGAAATGTTCCTCTCCTTTCCCAGCTGCCCACAGCAGTCAGTGGCTGCAATTCTTCCAAGACCAAATTTTTAAAAACTTGCTCGGTACATCCAGAGGAACTTTATAAATTACTCTTGTTCCTGCACAGTAAGTTTTGGAGCAGCAAAGACCTGCTTTCAGTTACAGATAAGGGAGAGAAGCAGAGCTGGGTTATTTCAGCCTGAGCCAGGACTGGCAGAGAGAGCTCTGCTGTGCAGTTCCATGCCTTGAAACAGCACCTACACATGGCACAGCTGAACCTGGCCTCAGCTCCTTCCAGCTGCTCGGTGCTGCCACAAACTACAGCACCTTTGACAATCCAACCCAAAATAATCCACATTACATTTGCTGTGATATATAGTTCTAAGTGTTCTAGATGTGAACAAATGGACATAATCCTCCTTACCTCTTCCCAGTTTTTTCCAAAGAGAAGGCTTGTCTACATAAATCAGATCTTCTGAATAAAGTGCTGGTACTGTAATAAACCCATGAATATTAATAAGAGGACAAAGCATACGACAAGATGTCACGAGAGAGGGACATGGTAAGGAAAAGGTGGATAAGTTTTACACTCTTCATGGAGTAATTTCTTTGCATTACATAACCCAGTGGAAAAGGCTAAAGTGATTGCTTAAATTCAATCTTCAATATTGCTTCTCTGCAAAAATAAATGTGATGAATTAAAAAGTAAAACTTGCATGAAGAATAGGTTTGCCTAAATTCCTGAGCAAACAGAAAACTAGACCAGAAAGATTTCTTTAAAGACTGATCAACTAATTTGTTTGACCTTATTAACTCTTCCTTAGCAATTTTGTTGATTTTTGCCCATCAGCCCTCTGCTTCAAATCAGCTTCGACACTTACAAGAAATACAGTTTGGTGGTATGCAAATCACTTTTAATGAAAAGAGCTTCCTAAAGGCAGCCAGAGAACTGAAAAATTTAATTTATCCAGATGCTGCTGAATTGTTTTCATTCACTTCTGAAATGGAGGAGTTGGGTTGCTAAAACAAGTAGTGAGAGGAAGTAATAAAAATACTTCATGAAAAAAGGAGCCTTGGTTAAAAAAAAAAGTATAAAAAATAAAGTTGCTAGATTTTCTATTCAAATCTCCTGGGATGAGATTCTCAAAACAATGTCAGCATAGACATCAAATTGTCACTAACTGTAATGGTAAATGGGTATCAACATCCATTAGCTGCTTGTTAAAAAGATCCCAAAATAAATGTGTTCATCTTTGACACTGCAAACACAGCACTCCTGATACTCAGCTGGAATAAAAGACCACAGATCCATTTAATTAATCCATCTTGTCTGGAAATTTGCTGTTGCTTTTTCACAGGTGAAACCTCATTTCAAAGGTAAAATGGAAGGTTGGGGGTCCAGCCTGCCCTAGGTGACCTGGATTGCTCTTTGAAGGAACAGGATACTGTACTGTGTACTCTCCTTTTTGAGTACACAGATAGTTAGAAAGATGAAGCTCCTAGTGCTGTATTTAAATTAAATTTTTTATACCAGGTTTTATTAAAATGCTACAGGATTAACAAGAAATTAAACTTCTTATTCTTTAAAAATATTCTTTTATTTACATCTTTGGCCTTAATATCATTAAATAAATATTAGAATTACAGAATGATAGAATGGTTTAGGTTGGAAGGGACCTTAAAAGTCATCTATTTCCAACCCCCTGCCATGGACAGGAACACCTTCCACTAGACCAGGTTGCTCAAAGCTCCATCCAACCTGGCCTTGAACACTTCTAGGGATGAGGCATCCACAGCTTCTCTGGGCAGCTTCTCCCAGGAGCTTTCTCTTCCCCAGGCTGAAGAGCCCCAGTTCTCTCTGTCAGCATAAGAGCCACTCCAGCCCTGATCATCTTTGTGGCTTCCCCTGAACTCATCCTAACAGGTCCATGTCCTTAAGCAGGGGACCCCAGAGCTGTTTAATTTTACTGCCTGTGGAGCTGCTGTTTAACAATCAATTTTATGAACTGTGTACAGTTAGACTGACATTACAGAATCAGAAAATAAGAAACCAAAGAATAGCCCTGAACCTTCCAGGAATCAAGGTATGAAATGGGAACATTCTCAGCTGAGTGTTATTTAATATACTTGATCATACTGTTACTGAAATTAAATAGCAAATCTCAAAATGGTGCTTGAAAAATGAACATTTCATATCCTACAATACCACATTGGTAATGGGGGCAAAGAGAGGAGATTGCTGTATGTTGATGGTACAAATATTGTTGTGTTCACTTGATTAATCTTCTGCTCTTCTGCACAGACCAAAGTTAACAGACTCTGTTGAAGGGGGACAAAACAGGAAAAGAAACAACTTGAACTAATGCCAGGAAAATACCAAAAGTGTCCAAGTGAATCAATCACTGAAAACATCTATATGTAATGTTAACAGATCTATTCTTTCAATTGCAGAGACAAGGGTGAGAAAGTGGTGAAGTCATTACGCAGCCCTGAGCTGCAGAACAGGCCCTGAGATGCCTGGAGGAGGGGATTGGTGCTCCAGGGGACAACTGGGGATGCAGAATTTGGAGCAGGGTGAATGAAGAGCTAAAAGGGCTTGCAGGGGAACATGTGGGGGAAGGCCTGCTGCAGGTAAGGAGGCAAAGACCAGGGAGGATGATTTAGATTTCACTGCCACTGAAGAAGTGTGAGGGAATTATCAGATATCCAGCTCAGTCCTTGAACCATTCCAGCAACCACACGCAAGCCCACTAAAATATTTACAGAGAAGAGACATTGGAACTTTCATAATGACAACAGACTCACTCTTGTCTTGTTTGATGACATTTTCATAAGACACAAGTGGAAAAAGCCCCAAGTAACTTTGAAAACATAGCTCCACTTCCATGAAAACTCACTGATGCCTTTCTTTCACTCAGTTTAGCAGATGTGATTTGTTGCAGTTGGTCATTGCAAAAAGAGATGTGACAGAGCCCTATCAAATGTTGCACTGTGATATCAATCAATGCAATCAGATGTGATGACTGCAGTACTACAGAGCTCACTGTGAATTCTGATAAAAAATCTTGAATACTGGTAGATAACACTTCTAAAACAGAGGCCTTCTGAAATTTTTGCTAATCTTGGTAAAACAGAATCCCACATAAAACAAATCAAATGTCTTGGATTTTTTTATTTGTCATTCATCATGCTGTTTCTTAATTTTTTTCTTGCTGAATTCATCTATATACATAGAAGTTTTCTCTTATATATCTAAAAAGGAAAAACTTCAGGCACTTTAGAAATTTAACATAATAGCTGTTGCAAGGACTAGCTGGCCTGAGATGGATAATAAAGACAGAACAGATTTATGAAAAGAAATCGAAATCTAAAATTATTTTTGCTCTAAATAATTTTTAAAATATGTAGATTTAGTTTCTATAGATTTTTGTAATATGTTTTCAATTTGCTTGTAAAAAATATTAGAAAGTAAATAAGAATATAATTATGAATAGAATAAACTGCCCCATATTGCCTTTTTTTTGCTTCTGTAATTATGATGTTTATAGGTGGACTTGTTTCATACTCTTATTCGGAAATCTGTGGTATTATATCTTATCCTGTCACCTGGTATTTATGGCAGATTTTCTTTCCCTATGTGGTGTTCCTCAGAGTCCTTTCCAATACTCAGAGCCTCACAAGATATAAAACTGTTTCTCAGGGTCAGTTAGCATAATTATGCATAACATGGTGTCTATGTGAAACATTCTATCTTTAATATGGAGATATCCTGTGCTATTTTTATTTCTTCTTTCCTATCTTTTCTTGCTTTCCCTATTCCATACCTCATTTTGAACCATTTCTTAGTTTTACTAGCCTGTATTAAAAAAATACCTGTTGCTTCTATTATTCCTCTTTAACTAATGAAATTTAATGAATCTCCTGTTTGGCAATTTCTTGTCTTAGTCTGGTTAAGAAATGTGTTTTGTTTCCTTCTGAGCAGGGTAACAGACTGGCACCAAGAAATGTGTTGAGGCCATTTATATGCAGATGATCTGCTGTCCTGCTTCTTTCACTAGGTGCTATAAATTAGCATTCAAATTTTGCTACAATTTTGTCAGGTTTTTTTATTCATTTCATATGTATTTAATCCCACATCAGCCTCAGTTCTTCTGCAATATGTGCCATACTGTAGCAGCTTTTTGGCTGCCACTGATGATTTTCACATTCCTTTAGTGTGAGGTTTTAATTCTGCTAACACTTTTGTTAATGAAATACATTTCACTTAATGGAATTAAATGCATAGTCTGTCTATTGCTCATTACACTATCCAGTCTTAGAGTCTGGATTTAAATTTCACCCTTCTTCCATAAAGATTATCCACCACATTTTGACCTAACAGGCACTCTGTTCTTTGTATAAAGTGTGGGAAAGCTGTCATTATAAGTAAAACACCAGTAATTGTTTCAAAGCTCTCTGAAATGTTTTATTTTATTCCTTTTTCTTCTATTACTAAATATGTTTTAAATGCATTTTCCACCATTTCTTTATGTGGAGTTTGGAAGGCTGAACTAGCAATTTGATCACCTACAGACATCACAGGTAAACCTCAAACCATCCAGAACATCCATTTTTCCTTTTTTAAAAAATATGGTATGAAACTACTTCAGAGATTATCTTTAAGAAAAAACACGTACGTCTGCAAGCATACAGGAAAATTAAAGTCATACAGGAATTCACCACTGAAATAGTTTCTCACTAGGCACCAACTTTATTTTTATATAGATTGCACACTTTGTGAAAAATCCAAGGATTCCATTTTTTCAATTCAATTTTTGTTGGGATGTGGATTCTCAGTTTCTGAGTAATTATTCTGGGGGTGAATTCCACATGTATAACCTAATATCTCCCTGGAGGGTTAAATTTGAGCCTCCTCCAAGCTGAAATCTGAAGATTGGCTGCTGTTCAGACAGGTCGTTTCTGAGGTGAACCATTGTCTTTTATGAAGATTTTGGTACAAGGTGGGGTAAAAAAAGAAAGGCCTTTAGAAATTTCAGGTTTCTTCAGGTAGATTTAATTTCTGATTGAATTATTTTCTGCCTCAGACCCAGAGAACTTGTGATTCTCTACAGAATAGCCCCTTTGGACTTACAAAAGGTAGTTGGAAGGCTTGGTATCTGCCTCACAGGATTACAAGGGCTTTATTTGTTTAAATTAATAAAAGGACCTCTTTTTTTCCTTGTTTCTAGGCTCTACAACTTTTGAATGCAAATTACATTCCTGCCCCCACGTTTGCTGTTATCAGGGAGTTTATCTAAGCAGAACAGTGAATATACTGCCCACAGTTACCCACCTGAGACAGGGCAAACAGGGCCCACAAGTCGCGGGCAGCTGCACGGCTGCTGCACCACGTTTCTTCACCTCTCCAAAGAGACCTGCAAGGGATCAAAGGTTTCCTTAGAGCCTTCCTTGGCATCTACAACACTTTATCCAAAGTTCTCCAGTTTAACAAAGCAGCTTTTCTCAATGAAATTTCTTCAGCCAGAAAATCTCTGACTGGCTTGGCCTCCTTCAAAGGCTTCATTTAGAGGGTCACCAAGGATCTGATTTCCTCTACTTTTCTCCTTAGGAAACCAGATCATAGCCTCTTCTTTCTGGAATTAATCAGCTCTGCTGGAAGTACTTCAGGTAAAACCTTTTGATATTGATTATTTTGAATATTTGGGATTTAGTTACAGCTTGCATATGCATTTATAATAAGTCTTGAAAGATCCAGGATCTCTTATTATATCTCAATGTATTTGCTTGCTACTGATGTTCACATCTGCCTATATTGGGAACAGGAATAAACAAAAATAGCACCAAAAGCAATGACATTGGTGATTTTGCATATTAATCTGACTTTGTAGGTACTGAGTTATATCTGCTGGACTTTCCTTTCTGGGATGCAGCAGATAATGTGATAGCCAGTTGTTAGAATGTATTTGGCTTTTCTGCTGTTATAACCATGATTGGTTCTTTTCTGCTTTTCCATTGTCTAATCAACAGAGAATTGTTAACAGGGTGTACAATTGCAGAGCAAGGATGTTCAGGGGGGATTTAAATAAATCAAAGGGACCTCTTTTATAAGTGAATCAAAATCAAGCCTCTTGTAAAGTTAAAAAATGTTTTCTTGAATTTCTTTGTCCATTTTCTCTAATCTTTTCTACATCTTTCACTCTCTCTGCCTGACTTGCTCTGTGATCTCAGTCATGGCTAAAAGTTAATATGCTTTTCCCATTTCTTTTACTCCATTAGCAATATTTTCCCAGTAAACTGCACTCTTGTCTTTTCCTGCTACATTATCTTGCTCCTTTCTATGTTTCTTCTCTTTCTCTGCGTTATCTTGGATGGAGTACCTAACAGATTCTGTACTGGATGCTAAAATAATTGTTATATCTGTGACATAATCTTTCCTTATCAGACAGGTTTCAAAATGAAGGGTAGAAGAGGGAAGAATGCACAGTGCATCTACAGACAGCATATTCTGAAGCATGACAGATACACCATTGAGTCTGCTCGAGTCTTCAGCAACACCAGAGACACTGATTGGCACTAAAAAAGGGGGAGGGAGAAGACACATGACAGGTCACCGAGTTCAATGGAATATATTACAGAAATTGGGAACAAAAGATGAGGAATCTCTCAAGTCTAGTCTTCTAATTGCATAGGCAACCACGTGAAAAGACATCTTTAATAGAAGAATCATTCTCCATTAAAACACATTTAAATTTTTTTAACCCCTACTACAGCTATTAGAAATCTGGAAAATTCACTTTTCTTATGGTTGAAATTGTCCCTGTATTTCTTATCTAAGCATGAGCTGCTTTTTCATTTGTCAACCTTGTTCTATAGCTTTATTCAACTGTTTTCCAGTCTGCTGTCTAATAAATACATTTACAGACACCAGTCATATCCTCTTTCAGTTTTTTGCTCAGTCAGACAAAAGCAGCCAAGTACTTTACTCTCCTCCATGAATGGTGGCTCTCCAGTCTGCCAGCCATTGCAGTTGCACCTTCTTGCAATTATCCCAGTTTTTGCATGTTTTCTTGATTACAAGTGACAAAGACCCGATGCAGAATTTCGGATAAGGCCACACTCTCAGGTCTTTATGTGGCATAAAAATATAGTACCATATTTCGTGTATGTGTGTAAAAAATATTCAGGTACTTGTATTTTATGTAATTAAAAAAAAAAACATTCATCCTCTTTTATAAGGCCTTTGTCTCCTACCTTAATGGAAACTATAGATTCCATATCTCTTCTCTTCATGCCTGAACATTAAAAAAAGATTGATGGAAAGACTGATTTTTGAGAATTCCTGCTAGTAAATTTCCAGCAGTTTGATGCTGCTTCTTTCAATGCCACCTGTTGCCATCTATCCATTAGACAATCTCTTATCCACTTTACAACTCTTCTCCTAATCCCCTGTTTCCTATGTAATGCTGTATCATATGCAGCACAGATATAGATAAGATGTATCACAAATCTTTTGTTTAGAAAATCAGTTATCTTATTAAAGAGTGATAACAAATTCACTCTGTACATTCTATCTTTAGTAAATCCTTTTTGTATGTTATCCTATTTTCCATTTGCCTCCCCGTCTTCAATTATTTTTTCCTTCAAAATTTCTTCTAAAGCAACTGAGGTCAAACTAATGGGTTTGTAGCTGCATAGGTCTCCCTTTTATAAATGGATAATACATTTGCTCTTCTCCAGTCAGCCAGTATCACGTCTGAGCTGCTTCCTACCAGGTTTGGGATTTCATGTTCCCTTCCTTGTCAGATTGTGGAATGGACTTTATTTGATACCTCTCCCTGTCCTGAGTACTCTGTGCTTTTACTTTTGCTTCCAGTTTGGTAATTTTCTGTCATCACAGCTATCTTCCCACTACTGATGGGTAGTTTCCTCTGAAAATATACATGAAGTAGTATTTAGTTGTAGATACATTTTCTTTATTTCTATTAGCTCATATTGAAGCCTCACTTTTTTTTTTTGTCTCATCTGCATAAAGATTCTTTTCCTCTTTGTTTAAATAGTCCTTCCAAATTGTAAATCAGTTTGGCTGGTGACAATTTTCACTTTACTTTGTATTTTGACCTCTAATACACATCTGTCTCTTGATCATCTTTTTTCGTTCATCCTGTGATTGCATGTCTCTTAAAAAAGAAAGGAGTTCCTCCTTTTCACAAAATAGCTTGACCACTTTTCCATGCTTTGTCTCATCTCCATCAGTTACACATTCCACATATCTTTAGCTCCTTTGATCTAAAGGAATTCCAAGGGTATTCCATATTCAAGGTCTTGAAAAATGTGGTCCAATTTTACTAACAAGATCTTTTAGGCTAACAAAATTTGGCCTTTGAGCCATAAATCCTTGTTTTTATTGATTGTTCCATTTCATTTAAATGAGCTTAACTCATGATCTGGTTTTGGACCAGTATCTGTACTGCTTATCAGGAGAAAGAGAGCAGTAGTCATCTCTTACTGGCTAGTGACTGCTATAGTAAATATATGCTTTCGTTTGGCCCAAATGTATTCTGATGCATGCCATACTTTCTTTTTCCTTTCTAATCTATCAGATTATTAGAAGGCAGTTACACAAATTTACTTATCTTTCATCAGATCTTTCCTGAGCAGCTTGAACACTTCGGTACCTTGGTCTCACTGTGTAAATTTACCTTCTCTTTCTGATAATCCACCAGTATATCCTCAACCATAGCTCAATTTTCAGTGAGCAGATTTGCTTCTTGTTGTGTAGTGCAAGAAGACATGAAACTCTACCAAGGTTTCCTTGTATTTCTAACAGTTTTTTTTTTTTTAAATAATGCAAATCTCAGTTCCAATTTTTTCCATGGATATTCAGCCAGCTACTATTCCCATGAGTCTTCCTTTTTTAGGCATTTTTCCCCTACCTAAAATGAAATCATTTAGTCTAATCATCTTTGATATATTCCAGTGGGAATTTCTTAGCATCATTTCCCATTGAAGAAAATTAAATTTAAAAAAAAGATCCTTCCCTATTCCCAGCAGAATATATTTTTCCTTTTCCACCCACATCTTCCGTATTGAGAAATGACCTCACATCCTGCTCTGTGGAATTGATTTAGTGACAGTTTATTTGTTTCTGATTAACACAGGCTCCCTGTTCAGGCAGACACTATTTTTTTCTTAGTCCATTTTGCCTTCTGTTAACAGATGATCCTTACTTTCATTCTTCCTTTCTCACTAACATCTCTACCATTATCACTCCTTTTTGGATTCTACAGTTTTTTTCTGGAGTTAACTTTTCCACTTCCTTTCTGCCTTCTGTTTTGTTTTTTTCTGTTGTAGTTTTTGAGTCTCCCAGACGACGAGCATATTATTTCGCTTTCCTCTGTTCCCCAGATTGCTCCACTTGTTATATTTTTACAGACTTCCCTGACTCACCAGTCTCCCCTGAGGTATCTCTTATATGACCTCTTGCTCAAAAAGTGCCCATAAATCTCCAGTTGCCCATTTGGCTTGCTCTTTCTTACACCATTTCCTCAAATCCACAGCTTCATTCAACATTACCTTCAGGCACATCTCTAGTAAGGTCTTCTCTTGATGAATTTTAGCAGATGACATTGCAGGCATATATATCTTTCTAAAGACTAAGATACACCCTACAGCTTCTGAATCCAGTGCACATTGTCCCTGGATTTTTTCTTGTCCCTTCCATGGCTGTCTCGACTCCTTACATAGGCATTTCCTCTTAACACGTACCTTTAAGGTGAAAATCCCTCTCACTGATGGATTATTTCTTTCTTTTTCTAGGATTCCCTATTGCTAGTGACATACAGGTTGGTAGGACTGAATAGCTATGCCATTATCAGCTAGGATACTGCAGCACTGAGGAGTGTATTGCAGGGTACAGAGTAATAAGAGCAAATTTGGTTCACAGTCCATCTTTTTCAAAGCCATCTATCAAACAGGAGGCTGCTTTACACAGCTATCATACACAGGTTTGATATTGAGACTAGACTTGTGAGTGCCCTGCTGGAGTCAAATGCATCTGTTATTACCTGGTGAGTGGTCACTGGAAAAAGAACAATTGAGAAAATAAGAAATAAAATTTGGGGTCCAACTTACAGGCAAGATATTACCAAAGAACATAGTTGAGAAGTTCTGGACAGTGCACAGGGAAGGATGATGTTTCAGTCAGGTTAAATATTGTCTGGGTAAGTATGCAAAGAGACAGACTCTAGTTGAAGGATCCTTCTCCTCTCATAATAAAATAAACTCCCAGACCTCCAGTGAACCAAGAGCATTTCTCAGAGGAACCGCTTTAAATGCAACACCAGTAACTGTGTACATCTTAGAAAACCTAAATACATCCTCCATTACTTTTTCCAATGTCTATGGGACCATTTATCTGTAGCAAATTTTCTGTAAATGTGTATTTCAAAGAAGCAGTTTCTCATTAGATTAAGTACAGTACTTACCCCTATATTCTGTTCAGATAAAGGCAGCATTCTATGTTAACAATAAATGTTGGCATCCTCAGAAATGTGATACCCAACAGACTCATGCTGGACTCAGCTTGATCTGCAAATGAGCTGGAAACAAACTTTAGGTTGTCTTTGTAAACAATTTCATTCTATTTATTTCTGAACAAGCAGTATTTTACAGTAAGACACACATCTTACAAGGCAACTTTTGAGTGCTAATACAGGCCATTTTGTCCCACCAAATCTCACCAATGAATAATTCTCAAAGAATACAACTGCATCCATTCCCATTTTCAGATGTTCATGAAAGAACACATGACCAGCCATTCTACTATCTTGTCATGATTTTTGGTTTATTTTCTGAGCAGAATGAATCCATGTAGAGGTTCACAAAATTCTACACTATTGTGTACAAAGAACTTATTTTAAACATTCTGAACAAAAGAAATAAAGTTTATTTGAGCATCCTCTTGGATTGGATGCAGGTTCAAGAGGGTTGAACATATTCTCATATTTCTCTAATCAGCTTAAGTACTGCATTTAAATCAAATCAGGAGTGTGCAACAGGTAATGTTTGTGGTATTTATGGTAATAAGGGAGAAATTCTGAAGTGGTTGAATGCAAATTTTTTGTCTCTCTTTTGTCTTGATAGATTTTTAGATAACATTGAAAACACTGGCTGGAACACACACCATCATCCTGTTAGGGATCTTCCTGCACAGCATGCTTTGAATGCTGCCACCCCTTAACTATTTTAAAGGCACCTGTATGCTCACAAATAATAAATCTGTCACGGCACGCTTGGAAATATCCCATCTCCACTTGTACAACTTACTATGTTCAAAATATTTCTGTGCTTAAAATCGTTTAGCAGGGTTTACCAGATTTATAATCATTTGAGACTTGCAGTCCAAAACCCTGGGTGCACGTCAGGCTGAGTTATTAAGTGTTTATAGAAATCTGATCAAATGGACCATCATAAGCTGGGGGGAGCAGGGGCGGGGGTGGGGGATCTGTGTTAAACTCGACCATAAAGACAGCTTTCCTCGTCTTACGGCTGCGACATGAAGAGGGAGCTGTAGCTCTTCCGAGCCGCAGCGCTGCCGAGTCAGCGCACCCAGCCGAGCGCCCCGCTCGCCGCTCGCCCTCCGCGCTCTCCTGCGCTCCTCCGCTCACCCACTTATCTCCCCTGTCTTTTTTCTCTCCTTTTTCCTTTTTTTCTTCTCTTTTTTTTCTTATCCCTGTGCCCCTGTGCCAGTTAATTTAAATGTATCTGTTCAAGTGGAGATAATCCATGCAAATCAGAGGCACTGGCTCCCAGTGCTCGATTCACAAAGAGAACTCAGCTTCAGGAGGTCACTCGTTCACAGCTGCTCCTCCCATTATATTTTTTCCCTTATTGCAGAACTACTGCATGTATACAGTGACTGAAAGGACTCAATTCACTGCAACTGCTGCCTGGCTTTGCTTACAACTTTCTTTAAAGGGGGACTTGCCTTCTATCACTCTTGCTAAGGTAGGAAGTCTGATTCTTCTAAAGACATGTAATGCCTCCAGTGTTTGCTCTTTATCAGATCCCACTATAATGATGTATATTGTTGTCAGAATTAGGTCCTAATAGATTTGCACCAGGTGCCTGATGCTTTTATTACTTGTGTGTATAGATACAACTGTTTAAACAGCTCATTTACTGTTTATTTAGCCAGCTATGTATCCTCTACCCCCTGGTTTTCTTTTCCTTTACATAACGGCAGGTAGGATCTCAGTGCTGTTGCTTTCTAATCTACAAATGTAATCTTCAGCCAAGTTTGTATTCTGATTTAAAAATGTTTTCTAATGTCTGTGTAAGTGAATGCAGTGAGCTGTACCCCCACAAAAGAAAACAAGAGCTTTCTGGCCTGAAACCTTATTAAGGTGCTATCTCTGGAGCAGAACAAACTGTTGAAAGGTTTTAAACAAAAATTAAAAGGTCACCTTTTACTTTGCAGTGTTGTAAACAAGGAAACTCCGGGCCTCACTGCAAATGGGCCTGTCATAAATTTAGACCACAAGATAAACATATAGTTAGTAGAATTACCAGCAGAAGTGATGAAATGGAACCCTCACTATTCTGTGTTAATATTTATTGTTTAGAAAGGTTGGATAGGTAGTGCTTGCTCTGCAAACAAAGTGTAACTCTGAAACAACTATCTGAATGTGATTCCTAAAAAGCTCCTTAAGAAAAGGAAAGTCAGTCACTACGTCATTAGTCACGTTCTAACTTTGAGCATACATCACTTGAAATATTAAACTAATACATCTGACAGCACACACTGGTTTCATGAAAGCAGACAGTAAATCTAGCAGTTATTAATGTATATTTCTTTGAATATATTGTCAGAATTTAGGGCTGAAAATAGTTATATAAATAACTACATAAACAACTTTGGACATGTTAAATCACAAGTAATGGATTTGAAGACTAATATATTGCAAAAATTAGAATTTTTCTGACTAGTACTGTCCCACAGTAAAGTTGTTGTTTGTTGTTTTGCACAGCTGGATTTAAAAAATGACAGCAATTAGATTTGGAGCCACTCTGCTTTTGTATAACTTGCTATCTAACACAGTCAAGTTAATCAAATAACAGTCCTGTGAGGCTTCAAACAGAGTTTAAAATGAAAATTTAGTTGACCAGCCAGCACAGAGAGATATTCCCAAACATATCCTATCTAATTTCTTTGAGAATACTTGAGTCACACATTTTCATTTTACCTTTCTGGATTAGATATTTTTACTAAAAATGCTTCAGGAGAGTATTTGCTTGCTATATTAAGTATTTCAGTGCCTAAAATGTGCATCTTTTCTCTTTGATTTACATTCTGCTTTTTGAAAAAAAAGTGCATTCTGATTTTGGAGTACAGTACAAACCTGAGAGCCTTGTCATTGTTAGCATAAAGAAGACATCTACACAAGTATTACTGTGCAGAGGGCAATCTTTCTTTCTCTGGCATTTGTAAGGTTACTGTACATAGAATTTAGCAGATAAATATCTTTTGCTTCATGGCATTTTGGAGATCCTATTGGTATGCAGGTTACCCTGTGAGGATGGCAACTGAAAAAAAGAAATATGTTTTATAGCACTGTGTAATAAAAGCCCTTCACAATGATGTAAGTGGAGTCTGACCTTTCTTTCTTATCCTGTAATTAGAATTTTTGTTAACTCTTTCAAGTGCAGAGTTTTTTGAATAAATTAATGTTAGAGAGAACAAGCATATATATAATGTGCAGGAATAAACATATATTTTTGATATATGAGTTTTAAAAGTAAAATTTGAGAATCCTTTCTAGACAGGAAAAAAGAAATATATTCTTCCCAGAAACTCAACTTGCTCCACACAAAGAAATTTTGATTTACAGAAAAGAGGCATTTGATACCAGCATCCTGCCTCACCCAGAAGAAAAAAAAAAAACAAAAAACAAAAAAGGGGGGAAAAGAAAGCATTTCTAAAAAATGTCTTCTTCATTTAGTGAAAGTGAGGGGAAATGCATTTTAGAGAAGTGAGCTGAACTTAAGGAAAGACATTAAGGATCTTTTGTCTGACTGAATCTCTGGCCAGGGTAAAGTTGGGAAGTAAAGGTGATCCCTGTGGAGTTTAGCAATATACAGAGATGAGATTAGATGAGTCACCACTGGAGATATGAAAAAGGCCTTTCCAAGGAAGATTTTTCGTAAGTGGATTAAAATATTGTTGGAGCAGACAGCTATTTCCTGATTCTTTCCCACCTTCTACCCAATGACCAATGCCTCCCAGGGACAAAAGTGGTCCTTACTGAGTCAACAGCAGCATTTCATACACTTACTTCCAAATTATGCACTCAACTTTCCTTTCAATTCAGCAGGTTTACTTGACACAACTCAGTTTAATTCTTTGATACACCGAAATAAATGAGATGAAACCAGGTCGAGATGAAATATTATTGAGGGCTCTGAAGGTATTTTCAGCAAACTCTCAAAGGAGCGAGACCCTGTGGTTCATTTCAGGCTAATTTATGCTGTGGAGTTTCCTAGAGAAGACTGCCAGAGACTTTCTGCAGCCAGTTCCTTTTCCCATTGGCTTGGTTTGCTCCTGTGCCCCTGCCAGCCTGCCATGGCTGTGGTAGCTCAGCCAAGCCCCTCTGCCAGGTAAGTTACCTGGCACTGCTGGAGTGTAGGGACACACTGAGCCTCGTGGCTCTATCTAATGCAGGGCTCCTGCCCACATCAGGCTCCTTTCTGATGGCTTTACCATCTTAAAAGAATTCTTCAGGGATTGTTGTTAACTTCCATCCAACTTCTTCAACACCTTGTTTACAGTTCTAAGCTAAACAACACTTTGAAAGTATTCTAGAGAGGGGGGAAAAGAATGGGAATCCTAAAAAGTAACTTGTAGAGCTTTTGAGAAACACATTGCTAAAAATAGGGAACTTAACTGTCAACAAAGTCCTCAAGGATTTGTTATTAGTATTTTCCATAATTGTGTAGAAAGACTATGCTCCCCACAGCTTCTCATCAAATTACATACACAATTATGTCATATTGTCCTTTTTTATTATTGCCTTGTGCTGTAGATTATTAAAATGTAGTATTGCAGAGTACAGACACTGCATATCTTTTGCAGATAAAGTGTGCTTATACTTCTAGGGGTTAAAAGCTGAATCAGATCTATAACTTGCCTAGTGACAGCCTTTGAAGTTGCTCCTTATTTAGTTATTTATTTGTTTGGTTGGTTGTTTGGTTGGTTGGTTTTTATTTATTTATTTTAGTCTGAAGATTTGGATTGACAACCTTTAATATGTTTGGAATTCTTCAGCAGATGTAAAATGCTCAGTAAGGACTGAAATTAACCTGAGGCTTCATATATCCATCTTCCTCAGGAACTGCACTGAAGCTTTAGTAAGAGTTGAGAATTTTATGCAAACAAGTATTCTCATGAGAACTTCTCATTTTTCTGTCCTATCTTACTCTCTTTATAATTTCTAGAGGTGTTTAAAGTCAGGTTGAACCCTTTTGCTTCCCTCTCTCCCAAATATCTGTTCTGGGAGTCTACATGAAAATTTTCACAGATGAAATGCACCAAAAGAGAAGCTGATAAAAAGAAAATAAGTGGAGTGGAAATGAATCTTTAAATGGCAAGTCTGTGAAACACTGAACATGGTTATCTGACATTATGTCAGTGAGTGTTATCTCTTGAGGAGAAATGAGCAAGAGCAGTCCACACAGAAAAAGTAATTGTTGCTTTACTTCTGTCTGTTTATTTGGGATAGCTTGAACTGCCTCCCACTTTTTTATTTTCCTCAGTGTGAAAAGATTAAGTATTAGAAATGCAGCCAATGCCTCAAAAGCAATGTTCATTTGACCTTTGGACACAAAATATCTGATGCAAATGAAAATCTAAGCAACCTCAAAAATCACTGAGTACAAGAAATACACAGAATGTGGGTCAGTAGAAATTCAACACTTTTAAAAATGAAAACAAAATAAACCACTGAAATCACTTGGTTAGATTTATTTCTCCATTCCACATCAGAGTATCAGATGCTGCATTTTTGTCCAGCGTACCTGAGGCAAAAGATCTGTGGCAAAATTCTGCATTAATTTTAGCAACTGCAGCTGAAAGGTGTTGGAGAAGAATACAGGGAAAAAGGAGGGTAAAAGATCCCTAATCAATACATACATATTTGTCAAAAGCTAGGTTTTACAGGAGACAAAGAGCACATAGGAACTAAGATGCATTTCAAGTGTGTGATGCTGCCACTTCTTTGTTTAAAGGTTACACTTGTCATGTAAGGAACTTCATCCTTCCCACTGGTTTAGTTCTGCTGTTTCAGTTGAGGGGAGGTTGGGGTTTTTTTTATCATTTGGAGGAATGGCATGTGAAAATGCATGAATGTGAATGGATAAAAATCTCTCACTCACTAGACACTATTTCTTACTTCTCTTCCTGCCAAGTTATGAAGGAAGAAGGCAGAAAAGACAAAATTTATTCCATGTGAGACAAAGGACTGAGAGAGGGATATGGGTTCTGTCTCTAGAGAAATAAGACTAGTCACAACAGGCCTCTGGAGCCAGGACTTTGATATCTGACTTGCCCCTGCAGAAAAGTCTGTGACTTAGAAATTGTACTCTAAGGAGGAAGCTGAAATACTTGTTAGAATCAAGTAACAGTCCCCATGCAATTTTTGTTCCTTGTCTTTGCCATGGCTGTGTTACATCAGTTCAAAGAATGGTAATAATATAATATCAATTGGCAACCTAAAATTTAAAAAAGGGAAGAAATTTCAGTATTTTCTCCAGTGAACCTGAGTATATAATTCCCATCATCCTTACAGCTGAGGCAGGAATTGTTTATCTGGAGGAGGGTACATATATCACATATACATAAATATATATATATATATACACATGCACAGACATAGGAGAGATATTTTCTTACTAAAATTTCATTGCCCATGTTGAGTACAATCTTATTACTACAAAAACAGGTAGGTGAGTGAGCAGGCAGGTTGGAAGTGGGGATCCATAGACATCCCAAGTTCAAGTGACTTTGTTCCATATGTCCTCCATAGCTTCAAAAGTTTCTGGTTTTCCTGTCCAGGGAGTAATGGGTAACCTGGTGTCTCCTTTCTCAAGGGAGGAAGAGATGGTCAACAAAGAGATGTCCAAAAGTTAAAGATAAGTATTGATCTTGCCAGAAAACTATGCAGGCATTGCTTGATGGTTTCCCAAAGCCCACCTGTCAGCCCCAAAAATATGTCTATAAGTGGCAGGATCAGAAATATTTCACAAGTTTGTGCTACATGGCAAATTTTTATGTGAACCAGCAGGACAGACAGAGAGAGAGACTGAAGAATATTGAGGTAACATGAGGGACAGCCAAGGACTTTATAGAAGACTGTTTAAAAGTACAAGACATGGTTTACAGTCAGAACATTTGGGTTTAATTTATTTAGAAATCACATTAATAGATTGTGAAGAAACAAATACAGCATGGCATTTCTAGGGGTCTCCTCTGTGTTGTTTGCTATGGATGTTGTCTCTAACCTTGAAGTCCCTTCACCAAGCTTCCCTCTATCCACCACAAAAAAAAAACACCAAAAGTGTATCATAAAACCTGTTTAATTTCATACAAAAGATTATACTAAGTGTGCTTTTAATGTAATGATGTCAGTGGTGGATGATAACATGTATTAGATAGTGCAAACTGCTGATTATCTGTCAGGATAAATCTGTTTATTTCAGAAATAGCAGTCTGACAACCCCCTGTTGTTAATCATGAAAGTACATGCTAATGCCAGGTACTGTTTGGTTGGAGCCTCTCAGAGGAATGTGTTTGTTAGATTTGTGCTTTGACAGTCTTTACACTGAGTTTTGCAAATTTTCTGTATTTTTTTTCACATATTTTTTAATAGAGAGGCTAGAACAAAGCTGCTGATCTACAACTTAGGTTCACAGCAATTCAGAGGAAGGAATGACTTGTGAAAAGAGAGAGTAGATTATAGGATTACACAGTGGTTCAGACCGTGCCCATTGTGCATTCATCTGTAGTAATTTCAGTGCAGACCCATTAGTGATGAGCAGAAAAAAAAAAGCAAAATGAAAGTTAGGGAGTTCTTTTTTTCCCCCAGAGTCACTCCTCTTAAATTTGTTTATTTATTTTTCAGCCTTTACAGTAATTCCCAATTATATCCTGAACTAAAAAGACCATCTCCATATGATGCTCATACCATTCCTTCTTAATGACATAAATGGCAAAGTGAATCAGACAGCTTTTATAATATTGTGAATTTGACCCAGATTTTGTGTTGTAGAAAATTACTATTATGTATTTTGAGTGAAACATAAATGGAATACTGAGGTACAGTTTGTCAAACCTTAGGTGAAAAGGTGTTTTATCTGACTTTATTGCATTTTGATCATTTAATGAATGCCATAAAAAGCTGAACAGCATAATAAAAATTGATATTTATATTGACATTTCAGGATTCTAAATAGAAGCAGAGAAAATCTAAACAGTCCTCGGTATCTCTGCAGCTGTTCCTCCAAAACCATCTGAGTTCTGACTAATTCACTTTTTCTCCCCATATACCCTCAATTGGCACTAATATAAACATCTCTCTCTAAATCAATTTCTCCCTGGAAGATTATGCACATCTTCATCTTAATTCAGAATTTACATGTGTACTTTGCATATTTTTGCATCAGTATGTGTGTTTTAAATTAGATAAAGGTCACTGTCATTCATAATCAAGAAGAAGGTGCATAAAAGGTCAGGATTCAATAAAAAAACTGATTAGATGTAGAGGTTTGTTCATATGATTCAGTATATCATTGGATAAGTGGAAATCATGAGTCAACAAATTAACCTTGGTATAATGGGTTACTTGCTTCATTAGGATCAGAAATGAGATTCACAATTTTTTTTCCAATATACTCCTTGTTTGCTGCTGTAATAAGAAGAAATACTCTAGTGCTGGTAGTTACATAACTGAGTATTTTTATAATTTAATTTAGCTTAAAATGTGACACAATTGACAATTCTAATGTTAAGAAAGGAACTGAGGCACCAAATGCATTTGCTATGCACATAAATTCAATGGAATAAAAATTATCTGCTGTAAAAATAAAGAAGTTAATTCAAAATAATGGTTTGTATGTTTCATATAGGCTTTAGCTTGAGCACATAAAACAATCTGTGATGAGTCAGGCTTTCAAAATTTAGTGTCAGGAGGAGGTCCAGGTGCAAGTGAGCCTGAACTAAGGGCAAGGATAAGCTTGCACTCTGCATTTTGGTCCTGCCACAAAGTTTCCACATGTTCTTGGGTAATTCACCAGCACTGACTGTACCACCACTTGCATCTGCAAAAAATGAAAAATAGTTAACAGGGTTCACATTTTTGTGTCTGCAGATGGAGGGTGACAAGGAGGGCTAAGATTTTAGGATTTCCACCACTGCTCTATTTGTTACACCATATTCCTGGTCATTTTCTGCAGTCAAACTGGCAGAGCTGGGAATCTCTGCACTAGAAAACATCTGAGGATTGCTCACAAATATTCTCCATCACAGACCAGAAATATCAAGATCAAGACCCTACTTACAAAAAAATCTGGCCTAGGAAAGACAGAATCAAATATAAAATGATCATGCCATCTTCTCGACTTTGGACTGTATAAATGTGGTGCAATTTTTACGACTCCAACACAAGCTTTTCCAAACATTTTTTTTTGCCATGGTCTTTTGGATTTGGGGACTGGTTTTGGAGTGGTTTTTCTTTTTGTCTGGAAATTATTGCAACTATTTCAAGCTCTACCATAGCAGAATGGTCTATTAGAAAATCAACATTACAATTAAAATCGTTATACATGTCAATGTTTCAGACATTGTGTATTTCTGTGAGCTTTCTTCACGTCTGTGTAGAATAAATATCAAGTTACTACTTGTTCATTTTTTTTCCCTTGGGCAGCATTCTGTACCTATTAAATCCTAAGTATGAAAGAAAATTAGACTTGCCTGTTACCACTATAAACTTACACCCAATGGTTTTTAAATAACATGTCGGTAATCTCCCTTCTGTAAACACAGAGAGTTGGAGTTGCTCATAATTAAAGCTGCAAGCATCACAATACAAGCTGACTCTTTTCTGATGCTCGTATGCCTCATTCTCTCACAAAATGCAAAGGAAATACACTGAACCATAGAGAACTTTCTTTATTTACAATATTGTTTACATTTAATGCAATTCCAGTAGAGTCATAGCTTTACTCTGCTATTTCATCCTTTGAAAGTCAGCTGTGTATGAGTAGGATTTCAGCTGGGGCTTAGAATGTGAGATTGTAGGATCAGTTCCTGGTCATTAAAAGGATGAAACAATTCTTTGTAATAACATGGCTTAGCTTATTGTAACTCCCAACTTCTATTACTTCTCCTTCATAGGTTTCTAAGCCTGAGGTATTTGACTAGTGCCCACCTTAGAGAGTTCTACTGTGGGCAGACTCCTGGTTTAGCTGGCCTTGGAAGTACCAAAGCAAAGGAACAGCACAGAGGTTGTACCTTCATGAGGGGGCACATAAATTATGAGTGCACTCTTGAAGGAAATCCCCCATCCTCCCAAAATACTGAGCTGCGGCCCAGAGACAAAAATAGCCTTGCTCCTTCTGGCTATCACTAAGCTAGAGGATGTGTTTCAGGAATGCCTCTGGTGGGACCTGAGCAGTCATGGGCATTCAAACCACAGGAACAAGCCACAACTAGCCCAAAGTCAAACATATGGCAAGTATGTTGGGTTCTCAGTGTTTGATGATTCACACTACAAACCGACTTCTATTCAGTGGCAGTGCTTACTAAGGTAGACACAATCTGAGAAATATTTACACAGAGAGCTGGCACTGGACAGAACTCACCAGCTCCACCCCTTAATTCAATATTAGCAACTCACAATGTGTTCAAGTCATCAGTTCTTGAGTCTTGCTGCAGACCTAACAGGGAAGATAACTCGGGCTGCCTCATCAAACCTAGGAAATCATTCAGATGAAGGAACACTCTGCAGTGTGACCATGCCCTGTGGCTGTCAGCTGAGGAGGAGGAGGCTCCTCACAGTGTCCCTTCTCAATAATATCTGCACAGGAACAACTGGCATTGAGATAAATCCCTCATGCTCTGCTGAAGCTGAGGGAGTGACCTTAGGACACTGGACAGGACAATCTGGTGCATAACTCCTAAAAAGTACAAACAAAGCTAAACCACAGGACTTTTGTAGCACCAGCCATTCCAGCCAGCTTTGTGTAACATGGTAGGAGGAAGCATACAAGCAAGTGAGAAGAGGAGTTTATATAAAATGACCACACTTCTTCAGTGTCCTCTCCATGAGGCAGTGTGGCCTCAGATATTTTTGTAATTAGGCTGTTCTGGGAAGAAGGGAAGGTTCTCTTGTCCTTGCAGTGTCTGGACTGTGGTGCAGTGCTCCCTGCCCAATCCAAATTCCTTTAGCTGCACAGATCTACCATATTGTGATTTTCTTAGTCCATCGTGTCTGAAAGGAAGGTGTTGAAAATCAAGAATCTCCTAGGTCTAACACTGGTCTATAAGGAACCTTTGGAAAAGTCACCTAGGAGAATTTTTCCAAACTTAAAGTTGAGAATTTAAATTTCATGTTTAAGCATCCAAATTAGTGGTCTGATTTTAATGTGTGCTGACACTCACATTTTCAATTGACTTCAAAGGGAGTTGTGAGTTCTCAGAAGTCTAAACCTATGAAAATCAAGCCAGTTAGAGACTCAAACTTGAAAGGTTTCTCCCATACCATTATTGTTATTTGCATTACCTTAGTAGCTTGACACCCCAGTTATAGGACTAAAGTGCTAGGCACTGTATTTTATATCTCTTTTTTTTTCTTATTTTGCTATATGTAAAACCTGACACACAAGGATGTTGAGATGATTGTTTTGTTAATATTTGTATACAGCTTTGAAAAATAAATGCTCTGTAAACACAGATTATAACTATTCATGGATAAAACCAACAGATTATAATTATTCATTCATTCCTTTTTGAAACAAGTTCTGTGGATTTTGAACCTGTCCTTAAGAAACAGACCTGATACTGCATGCAGAATACATAAAATAAAATAGAGGGGCCAAATTCATCATTTGCTGTTAAAATATATGCTATACATGTAGTGGTTTGAACAGTAAACAGAAATTAAATAGTCTCATACTGTGTTCAATTTTAACAGAAATCCACACCATTTAACAACTCCTACATAATCCTCAAAGAAATTAAGTAGGATGATGAGCCACAAAGCTTTCCTTAGAAACTTTTGTCTTATCCATACCTCTTTATTTTAGTTAAGCTGATCCTTACTAGAAAATAGTGGAGTCTTTGTAACTGGGACCTATGCAAAGCTTTCTTTTTTTCCCCTGTGGATTCAATAACTAAGCTGCTTGGAACACCTTTGATTTTGGCAAAATGTTTTGCTTAAAAGAAAGTTTTTCCTCACAAATAATTAAGAAATTTTCAAAAGCCCATTTTTAGTTTAGAACTTTAAAATATGAAGTGTTTTTTGAATCAGTTTCCACCCTCTGAAAAGCTAATGAGTTCAGTAGCAGTGTCCCCACTGACTTCAGTGACACAGCACAGCCACTCTGTATGAACAGATACAACCACAAAATGAGGTTTTCTATGACTAAACGCAATATGTGTAATCCACCAGATCCCCAGTTTTGATCAGAACAGAATGCAAGCACTTCTCAAGAAAAGGAGAAGAGTTTCTCTATCAGAGCTTTTACTGTGTGTTGGTGGTTTGGCCCGTGGCTATGACACCTCAACACAGGCACGTTCCCCTGCTATCAGATCAGATCTCAGTTTTAGTACTAATATATGCAAAAGTGCACATTGGTGGTTTCTACTGAAATGAGACAGGTGGCTTAAAACCAGACCCCAACTGATTAATAAGTTTGTTCATGCAGACTTTCATTCAGGCATCAGGAATAAGTGCTCTGTCTGCTTGATAAATATCCAGGCTAAACACAAATGTTGTTATTTGTCAAATAGTAACTGTTTTAATGGACAATTCTTCATGATCTTTAACAGCTATAAATTGATCTACAGAACTCAGATGTCACAGCATAGTCCTTGTATTTCTTAAAGAATCCCCTTAAAGAATCCAATTCAAGGGAAAGCATAGTACCAAAGAAGGAAATGCTTTAATTTACTCCCGGGACAGAGTATATTAGGCATAGTAATGAGGATTTTACAAACAAGTAGCAAGTAAAGGATATTATTTTTCTACAAAGCAGATAATATAGTAATCAATCTAGACAGTCATTGTATATCTTCCAATACTTAGGATTTTAATAAAAGTAATCATCACAAATTCTATTTAGACTTTCAGACCTTTACATCTTGAACCATTTAAAACAATGATACATGATTTTAATCTGTATGGTGTAAACTGATTGATCTTTTGCTTGTAAACTGCACACTCTTCAGATAGATCAATTTTCACATTTACCATATCTAATTATTTTCTGTTTCCTTCTGGCTTTAAAAGGCGTAGATCATTTGGGGCCCCCTTTCTTTAACTGACAGTTTCATGACAGCTAATACAAATAATAAAATAAAGCCTGAAGAAGAAAGAAGTTGTATTTAATAAAGGTTTAGCACAAGTGTTTATGTCCTGTGAGTACAAAGAGCTGTGCATGTTTCCTTTATCTTGTAGTATCAGATAGCAGTATTAACACTATTTTCTATATTTCATACATAAAGTTCCATGTGATTACAAACCTGAGCCTGGGTAGTTGAATGAACTTTGGCCAAAAATTAAAAGAAAGACACATGCTCCTGAAAAAGGACCCAGACCCATATCTTCTGGGAGATCTGGGAAAGTCACTCTTTTGAAAGCTGCATAGAGAGATAAATGTGATAACAAAGGCTCACAATTCTAGCAGGTTCCCCTAGAATAGTACTTCAGAAATGTGAGGTGTGAAAGAAAGGCAATCTGTGCCAGATACTGATTAAATTTCAGTCATCTATCCAAAGCAGTCCCTAGTTGCTTGTAAAATGCTCCATGTAATTACAGCAACTACAGTTTTTAAAGCAATTTACACATTAGCCTTTAACTTGGGTTTCTTTTTGTAGGTGCATTTCTTCTTTGGAATCAATATCCTTGAAATATATGTAAATAAGTTATATGACTTTGTAGCCATATAGACTTTAAAAATTCCATCTCTAGTATTTTCTTCACAGATTCCTCTTGGCTTTTGAAAAAGCTTAACTGTAATAAAATATCACACTCTGGATGTTTAGCTAACGTTGTTCAGTGACCCCAGCTGTAAGTCACAACCATATTTAAAACTGTTAAGAAGTTAGGAATTGATGCAAAATCAAACCAGGATATATTAAAATACTGCCAGGATAAAATAATATTAAGGGCTAAACTTTGTCCTTTGCTAGTTACACGGGTGCAAATATCAAACTTGGAAAATCCTTTCAAAACTTTGTGTGTCCTAATCTTCCAAATCTTCTCCTCATCTTTGGGCATGGAAGACTTTGCTAATGCAGGAGCCACTTACATAGTTACAGGATGAACACTGGCCAAGTAAAAGAGGTCTGGCTCATAGCTGTGGTATTCCAATTTTAAATTAATGTGTGAATTTTGGAAGGAAACTAAACTGGCTCTTTCATTAAAATTCTACTGGCTAAAAACAGAAGAAATACAAGAAGTGAATTAAACTCCTTACAGTCAGTAAAACTGTTCCCACCAGAGCTGCACAGTGCAGCTGCAGGTAGCTTTACACTTTTGTTGTTGTTGTTTTATTCTGTTTGTTAAAGGTGCCTTTTGTATCTGCCAAGCACAGAAAAGCTCCTCAGTTATTCTGCACCTCTTTGTTACCAAGGCTATTATCCTAACTGGGGCTAATAATCTGAAGCACATTTATGTTTGTGTAGGAAAACTGAGGTCACTAAAGATAATCCAAAAAGTTGTTCCACAAGGGATTATCTAGGATGCTGTTTTCCAAAACTGTCACACATCAGAAAAAGGGCAAAGCGCTTGTAACTCTTGTGATTGATCCTCTGTCAAGTCATGATTGCTGTCACCAGCAGGTTACATTCCTTCAGCAAGGCAGTAAAGGCTGCTGAATTTTAAGCTAAACCAGTTAGGCTTCCAGTGTCGTATTCCTTTCCTCATCTCTTTCCATCCTTCGTTGGCTCACAGTAGAAGAGAGAAATTTGTAACTGAAAAGAGAAGATGGCATGGTATATGTTACAGTATCTTAAAATTAGTGTTCCCCTCCCAGTAATATATTTGGGCCAGAGGAGTCTTCATAATTTGGCTTATAGGCCCTGAAATGCCACAATGGAAGCATTTAATTTGTTTAAAATGAGAGGTTATGGAATGATTCATCTGATAAAAGTTCAATACAGTCCTTAGTGTCCTTCTAGACAAAACCATAGGTTTATGATTCTTGTGAAACAATAGATGTTTTTCAACCTGATTTTGAAATTAGATACTTGTATATGGCTCTGTCCAAAGACTCTGAAGCCACTCTTGTACCATCAGACATCACTGGTTTGTAAGCCATGGTCAAGGATGTAAAGTGCTCTCTTTCTTTATCTATCCAGAGCACTTTCTGTGGTTTTATTCCCTGTTGTCTTTCAGTCTTTGAAAGTCTTCAGTGAATGCATCCATACTTCTCAGATATTCCATGCATTTTTTTAAAGAATGTCATAGATTCTATTGATTTTTCCAGTGAATCCTGGCATTTGTAATTTTTTTTGCATTAATTTATTATAATTAAATACCTAGTTTTTTTCAAAGGCGTTTACTTTCAAATACATCTTTTAGTAAATCAGGTAGAGATCCACCTGCTTTCCTATACACATATTAAAGTGCAAGTAAAATTTTTAGTTAAGCATTCACTTTTTGTTATTAAAGTTTTCATTATCAACTCTTGCTCAAAATGATTGTAAAAGGTTCTCCACGGAGTGCCAGTCTTTACAGAACTGTCTCAGGGAGCCTCATTGGGCCAGACTCTGGCTTGCCTTGCAGACAAGGTGATGGTCTGCTTTGACTTAGACTTCATGGGAAAGCATTCCTGAGCAAGCAATTGAAAATGGCTTTTCCCCAGTGGTCTGTCCCCTTACTCCATCAGAGGCTGCATCCTCGGAGCTCTCTCTGTGGAGGAGTTTGTGCACACATTCCCCTGCATTACAGACAAGCTCAACTGGGAGAGCTTAATGGGCTGTTGAAGGTGAGGATGAGCTAACCCAGCTCCTTTTGTCTGAAATGGATTGAAAAGCACCCACATGACCTCCTTCCTCTCTCAGAGCCCTGGAGGAGTTGCTTCCCATGATGGAAAACAGCACCAACCAATTCAGTGAGGTCTTGAAGAAGACTTTTGCCTGTGTCCTGAAAAGCAGGTTCATAAGTCACATTACCTTTTCTCCAGCCTTTAGAGAAAGACTTATATCAACTGTAAATGAGGAGTTGACTTTTAGGGGAAGCTAAGCAACCAGCAGTGAATTACAAGTAGGCAACACAGCCTTTTTCGAAGCTCTGGCCATAGCCTCTATTGGTCATTTCAATTACTGAATGTCTAGGGGCAAAATGTCCAGGCCAAATTTAGCAAAGTCTGTAACAGCAGTAGTAAAATGCTGTCTCTGGAAAATTCTCTCCTCTCTAGATGGTGGTTCATTTTTAAAAATTACTGTCTAGGTGACTGAGTCTTCTATTATCTTTAGCAAAGAAACTTCTGGAGGTGAAAGCCCTATTCTGACTCCCAGGTTTTAACCCGTCTTCCTCCTTATAAATAACATGCAGAAGGCTTAAAAACCTAAAATGTCCACATAAATATTCCGAAATATTCTCATGTTCTCCATACAAATGTATGTAGCTGATGTCTCCATTATTTCATACATTAGTAAGGCAACTGATTCATCTCTGCTACTCTTTTGCCCTCTACTATAATGTTTGAATAAGGAATCGTTAAAGTTCTCATTAGGTTTGTTGTGGGGTTTCATAATGAATTCCTTTTCACAAGCTGGAGAGTCTTTTGATTTTTGCTTGCATATTCATAGAAGAACTATGTCATAAACAAAGTCTAAATCTGGCATCACTCTCTTGCTAAAGCCATGCTAAGACTGTGTTGTATCTTTCTACACTTTCTCATAAAGAAAACAATGTCAATGCCAAGTATGGAAGGTGAAGAAGATTACTATTTAAAGAATAATTTTCTGGCACATGAAGCACCATTGGAGGCACATCATAAACAAAAAGAAAGTGCATTGCTTTTCTTCCACAGGCCAAAATTCTGCCTTGGTCTATCCCAACAGAAAGGACAATACGCTTCTGTCTGTGCAAGATTGTTCAGGAAAATCCAGCTGCTCAGTAGGAATGAATCTCTTGCCATGTTTACATATGTAGAGATACATAAAAAATACACATATTTCAGAGTTCTTTTTCAACCGACACTCTCCCTCTAAGACAAATGCTCACATGAATCAATGAGATTTAACCTGTCAACATGAAAAGAAAAGCATATATTGACAGATAATCTACATGAATACACTGGTCAAGCAGTGGATTCAAGCTTAACTGATATGTTTCATTCAATGGCCAGTATATTTGCCTAGGGCAGGAAAAAAAATCTGTATCTCCTAATGATGTGGAACTGAATTCCTTATCTCCCCTGTTGCTAGCTTGCTTTTAAGGCAGAGCTGGACATATCTATGACAACTAAATAGGTATTTTGTAAATTGTACTTAGCCACCTTTAAGGAGAGGTCCATACCACATATTGTATAAGCATTGCCAGAAATTTTATCGAGCTTGGCTGGAAAAACAACTTAATGCTACATTCTTCTTGCCAATCAGCACAACAGAATTTTTGTTGTTTTCTCTGCTCTCAGTTAATAGGCCAGTATTACAAGGCAGAATTTTGACTCAGAGTTGCTGTTCTCTTTTAGGGCCTTTTTAGGGTACTTACAGAAATGTCAACAATAATACATAAAATCACTGTCATGTGAAATAATTGATTAGCTGATCAGTTTTCTATTCTGTTTCTTTAATACGTTTTCCCCAAGAATAATGATTATATTTATAGAAATATAATAATTTTCCATGCTAAAGCAAAATGGTATTTGACATTAACAAAAGGTCAGGTGTCATACTGTAAACCACAATGAGTATTGCTTTTAAAGATTATTGAATTAAGAGGTACATGTATTTGACAAAGTATAGAATTCCAATAACTGCCATAGTAGCAGTGCCCTTTTACATGCCATGGATTTATTGACATTTCCTAACTGTAAAAATGCAAAGTAGTTTGCACATAACAGGCACTATCAATTTCAAAAATAAAAATGTCTCATTCAGGAACATTTCTATTTTCCTTCTGATTTTGCATGCACACATTTGAACACTCAAATATCTGTTTATCCCACTGTGATTGTGGTTCATAGGGACAAATATATGTTCACTTTTTGAAGGCACTTCTGCATTGTGCATCCTTATGCAATAATGAGCCGTAGCTTTTCTTTTTCTTGAAACAATTGTGTCACTGCTCTGTAAACGTGACCCAGGACTTTTCAGGGGAGTTATTTAAAATGAGTTTGAGGACAGCATCAGAGCCTCTCCGTGGTATTTGCCCACACCACAGATCTGTCACAGTTTGGTGTGACTGACGGGCCTTAACTGAAGTCCCAGGTCTTCTAAGGGTCAGAATCATGTTGGAGTTATGCCAAAGGCTGTCTAGAGAAAACACCAGTGCTTCAAGAACTGCCAGTGCGGTTCAAGCTGTGAGGGCAAATTAGCTAAAAAGGATTTTTAACATTGATAGGTTTGAATAATAATACTTTGCAAATGTAGCACCTTTTATGTGTTCCTGCAGTTAATAATAATAGAAAAGCCATAGAGAAGGAGCCTTCTATTCCACAAAGCTGTGACACATTACTGTAACACTCTTAAAAGGATAAACTGTTTATTAACGAAACCAGCTCAATTTCACTTTAAAAGGATATTATAAATTTCAATTCATCTGTATTTTCAAACAACTTTTCTGGTAGTATCAAATGAGTTTCTTATAACAGGAGGTCTTGAGGTTTCTGTTGTTTGTTGTTACTGTGATGTTTGTTTTAAATTTGCAATAGATTTTTTGATATTTAGCAACAGAGCCAAAATTCCCAGATTGGCCAGTCCCATGTTCAATGATTAAGAGAGAGATTTTAACCTAAAAATCTGCCTTTTCAATAGTTTCCTACATGTAGGATGAGGATTTAATGGAAGGTGGTTATCTAACAGCTTTTCATTAGTCATCATCCACTTGTCATCAGCAAATGTGTCATTCAGGGTACCATTAACTCTTCCTTTGCTCATCCTTTCTGGGCCCTTTAAGCTTCTAGTTTCTCTCACTTCTGCTGCTTACAGGGCTGTTATCTGGTCTTTTTCCTTAAAATTCACATCAGCTGTTATACCCAGGAAATGAAGTTTTGATTAAAAACGAGCAGTTAAAATTGGGAAAAAAAAAAAAAAAAAAAAAAACAAAAAAACAAAACAAAAAAAAGAAAGACTTTTTAGTAAAACNCTTTGCTCATCCTTTCTGGGCCCTTTAAGCTTCTAGTTTCTCTCACTTCTGCTGCTTACAGGGCTGTTATCTGGTCTTTTTCCTTAAAATTCACATCAGCTGGTATACCCAGGAAATGAAGTTTTAATTAAAAACGAGCAGTTAAAATTGGGAAAAAAAAAAAAAAAAAACAAACAACAAAACCAAACCAAAAAAATGTAGTGATTTTCTGTAAAATAAATTGAAAAAATCCCCAAACAATCAAATAAAATGAAACAAAACCCAAAGACAAAACCTGGATACATTGTAGCATCGAATAGGTTGATTGTGTACTGTACCTCAGGTTTTGGTGTAAGAATTACCATGGTGGATAGGCTTGCTTGCACTGAACAGTAGCACAAAGATTGTCACATATAATTCAAAGTCAGAACTCACTTTTCAAACATGGGTGCCTTGACAATACTGCCAAATCTTGGATTTGGTCTATTAAATCAGCACTTAGGCAAATAAAACAGTCATTTGAGGGATAATTTCAACATACTAATGAGATATTCAGATGTCAGCAATTGAAAAATACACATTGCCCTTTTGAATTTAAGCCAAGATAGGCTTTGAGTTATATTAGGAAGGTTTAAGACTTTATAGAAGGATCAAAATAATTTCTGAATTTATCTTAATCTGTCTGGGAGAGAGGCAGATGGGATTAAAGTTCTTTATGAAGTCTTCACTAGTTTTAGATATAAAACTTTTCTTTGTCATCTTATTATTAATTAGTTGTATTTTTGGTTCATATGCAAGTCAAAAAGCACCCCTCTTCAGACATCCTCACTTTCATTCTGTGCAGTTCTCACCATGACACTGTTCCTGTACAAGTGCCTACATCATTTCTGCTGACACAAACCTGGATCCCTTTTCTTGCCCTATTTCTCTCTCTCCACCATCAAAAGCAAGGTTAGCTGAGCCTAGAGGGATCCTTGTTAGATATGTTTTGGCAGATACTCAGACCAGCTTTTTTCCATTTAAATAATTTTGTTCATATAGATATCAAGTATTTCATTTTTATTGCTGTTTCCTTTTTTTTTTTTTTATGTATTTATCGGTTTCCAAAAAAATGTTAAGACAATGAAAATATTGCAGGTAATATTTATCCTAGAGATGAAAAGTCTCTCTTATGCTTTACATTTTTAGAAAATTAACTAGAAACCATATGTTTAATTATGATTGTGACTTTCAAGAGCTAAACAAAAGTATGGGCGACTCCATGCCATTCTTTTTATTAATTTTTTAGTAGTGGTAGTATGCTGTCTACAAGCATAATAATTGTCCTTACTTGAAGTCCACTCTGCTGAAATCCTTCTAAAGAGGCTGGAAAAATTCCTGCCCTGTGTTTAAGGGCAAGACAGTACAAACAGTATAAACCAAAAGAAAATGAGACAAATTTCACCACCATAATAACTGGTATTCTCGCAAACCATAAGCCTTACCATTCACAGGTGCAACAGAGCAAAGAGGTTTTAAGGAGGAATTTGAAGTGGAACAATGATGTGTTATTTAACAGACAAATTAGCTCACATATTATTGGGCATGCTCTCTGCCTATTCTGATAATGTTAACTATTTTAGCTTATTTGCTAGCTCCTTGAAATTGCTAGGTATCCATTTACTGGATTGATTAATTAATTAAACATATTTAAATTATGCATTAGTCATGGCTTTAGAAAGTTAGAGTAAATAACATAGGCTTTATTAATTTTTTTCCTCTCTTATAATTTTCCTATCCTCAATCTTTAATTTTCATCAATTTTACTTTTTGGGGTTTTTTTCCCATTCCTTTTAAGTTTTTGTTAATTTTTTAATAGTGTTAGCTGTTTCACCACTGGCTGAGACAGGAGCAGGTGTCTTTTCTCCAAAGTGACACCAGAGCTGGTCTGTGGAACAACTGAGAGCAGAGTTGTCCCTAGGGATGGAGTGCACCCAGTTTTTCCCATGACAAGTTGTCAGGGCTGGAGGCTTAAAAAATTAAAGGGATTTTTTTTGTTGTTTTAAGCAAAATATTTTCCACCACTTTTATATTTTCAGAACATTGTTCTGGCCTTGTACAGGAGACAGGGAAATGTAAATGTCAAACATTCACTTCTGTTTAAATGGGCTTATTATACCCCGATGTGTTGAGATTTTGTTCCCTACCGGCCGGTTCTTTTCACTGTCGTACCCTGTAAGCACTTTCCTTGCACCTGCCTGAGGAGACTAATCCTCTATTAAAACATGTTCAAACTGAGCAAAGGCAGAAATAGCAGCCATTTCACTCAAACAAAATGAATCAAAACCTTGTAAAAATAAATAAATCAGGATAGCTTTGGAGAAGACATTTGGCTGTTTGGTCTGCAGTTGAAGCCCTGTTACCTCACTATATTCCATCTGGAGAGCAGGCTTTGCCCTTAGGGCATGGACCTGTTTTGAAAACAGTGCAAAGAAAACTCCCTCCCACGTAGGTTCTCAGCTGCTGATGTGTATCAGTGCCATAGAGACCTCATCATTCCAGGGTGCAGTCTTCTTGCACTAGAGCACCAATGGCTGGCCACACTCTCATTTTCTTCTCTGGGATCATGGCTATTTACCTAGATGGAACAGTAATAATAGAGATAATGTATATTTCTCTCTCAGCTTTGGTTCAGAGTTAGACTCAACAGGGAGCAGCAGAAACATTGCAGAGAGCAGTGATGTCTGCTGACTGGTTCACTGAGGAGAGAAACTGCCTCCACCACATCACAGAGAACTGCAGTCTAACGGGGCAAAGAATGAGGGAAAAGCTGCCCTGACATGGTAAATCACAGACAAAATCTGTGGGCCTGAACTGCACTGTCCTAGAACAGAAATCCTGTTGGACAGCCCTCATCACAGCAAAGTACAGGGCTGATCACATTTGCAGTGCTCAAGAGATAATTATATTTTAAAAAAATCTTAAGAGCACAATAACAACAACTGATACCCCTCACCCCCAAAAAGATGATTGCAACTGCTGCTCACAAAGCTAGGTAGTTAATTTATGGTATGAGGTCACATTTTTCTACAGCCAAACCCATCTCTGCTGATAAAACTGGTACAGAGATCAAGGATAAACAGTGAACTCTTCAATTTGCAGGCAGTCAAGTTATATGAACAAATTGTTGTGTTCATGCTAGTTGCAATGAATTTTCAACTCCTTTCAAGTCCTAAGCATTTCCTGTCTTTCCAAGTTGGGTCTATAAATGGATCAGGTTGACATATGACGACAGTAAATGATTTATAACCAAAAAAGTCACTTGAAGATACAGTACTGACCATGTTCTCTCGGTTTTGTTCAACTTTTGTTCTCATTTGTTTCATAACATTACTTTTTGTAACATGGCTTTTGCTGTGTGTTTCCTAAGAATTTAAAAATTCCTCTGTCTTACGAACAGAACCACTCACTGAAATTTTCCCTAGAAGAAAGAGAAAAAAGGTCTGTGCTGAGAGACACTCCATACAACCTTAAATCTAAACAAAAGAGAGCTGGATTGATGCTGGTTATTTTTCTGGAGGCCCAGGTGTATCTAGATACTTCTAAGAGAAGTTGTATGGAAGACTAATTTAGAGTGATATACAGCAAAAGCATGCATAAGTAAATCTGCAGACATCTCCCTTTAGCTTTCTGAAGCTCAAATGGTACATTATTTTATTTTAGTCCCAAGTATTTTGATATATATGATTTGGTATCTGCTGAAGAGATTCCTTTCCTAATGCTAGCAAAACACAATTAATGATAGCATGTTTCTGAACTAAGATTACGTGGAGCACATCAGCAACTGATTGTGATTTTGATTACAGATTCCCACAAATGATTAAAAATAGTAAAAACTCCTTTACAGTGCTTCAAAAGTTTTACATAGACAAAGAAATTGTGCACCACCAATCATTCACATCCTGGAGCAGAAGCCTTTTAGTATGGCAGAATGTCAGGTTTCTGCCCTTCCTATTACCATGTGTTTGGGCAACTCAGCTGGTTTCTGCTGGGCACAAAAGTCACACTCTACAAAGGGCAAAGACAGAGAAATAGAGAAGTTCAATAGACTGTTAAATCATAAGTCCTGCTGAGGCACAGCTTATGGACCAGTTTATGTTAATGGCTGTTCTTCAAGACAAATTCTAGCCTTTAGAGACACCCTGAGATTTCCAGCCCATGGAATAGTATCATTCAATCCATGAAGCAACATTACATATATGCAACAGTGGAAGTTTTTAAGACCTTGGGGAAAATGCATTACTAACCCTGAATTATTATTGGAGGTTTTGGTTTGGTTGGTTTGGGTTNTTTCTTTGAAATGTCATCCTATACAAAAGCAATGGAATCCCTAAATATTTTAACATCCACATTGAACCAAGGATACCTGGGTACAGCATTTGAAACAGCTTAACCATTTAGTTTTTCTGAAAATTTTGCTAATAAATTTCTGTGTCTCTTTTCTAAATTATCAGCAAGGATTTTTAAATCTGACCCTTTAAATACTATACTGTTATTCCTAAAGCTGCAAGATCCACAGAATCTGAACACAATAAGACACAGCCATAGTAATTTGTAACGAAACTCCACTGATTTTGGTAGACCTAGCCCTGATGTGATTAAACACGACATTTTGTTGTTCTATCATCCTATGCAGCAGCCTTCTTTCACTTATAAAGCAATATAGTTTAATATATTCTTCTTGTCCTCACTACTGCTTTTGAAATACTTTAATAACAGTTGTAAATAAGCAAAGCAAAATTGTCCTGTTACCTACTTATTAGCTTCAGATCCCAAGATGGATTGTACAGCATATGGGGAGACACAGATTTCAGGGGACCTGTATCTGATACGAACACGTGGCTCACAATGTTAACATTAATGAGAAACTTAGATAGCATTTCTCATTTAAACATCTTGTATGTAATAAAAATAAACTACAGACATTTTTACTCTTTACTCAAAAAAAGACATGGGACAGAAATATGCATTCTCATGCCTGGTCATTGAAGGAATATGTAGGTTAGGAGACACATGGTGAGAAAAGTCACAGATTCTTTTCAGTCTATTCGGTTTTGAAGGTCTGAAAATCACAAATGTCCTACTGTAGCCAATTTGAGAGACTACAGGGATACAAAAGAATTGTGCTGATACTGTCTTCAGGGATAAATGCAAAGCTCATTCTCAGCCAGGTGATCTGTTCATCTAATACAGTCCTTTGTTCTACACTGTAAATGTACAGCCTTTCTCAGCCTCTCTCCTCCAGCCCAGATTTCCCCTTTATGCTCCCCTGAAATCCTGGTCTTTGACTCAGATCTCTCAAAGTCTGTTTGGCTGAGGAATATCCTCACTTCCTGCTGTTCAATACCCTGAGCAGGGCCCTAATTTGCTGCCTGAGTTAACTTCATCCAGGCCATTGGGCGCTTGTAAATCCCATCACAGGGACTTCATGATATTCTTAGTTCTATTTTATTCTGAAAACCTCAGTGCTCAAGGTTATCATATTATAGGAGTTTCATTTCTCTGTGAAAACACAAACCCCAAAAGCTGAAAACACAAGATATAAATAATAATCCAAATTATGGTTGTTGAAGGGGTTTTAATCTCTTTATTTCTGAGACAAGCCCTTGATTTTGCTAGAAGCATAAATTATGACTGTTAAACACTTAGCTATTCTGTACCACTCTGCTAGGAAAAATATTATTTCAAGAAAATGAATTTTATAGGATTTCATCTTAACCCATTATTCCTTGTATTTCAAAGAAAAATGTCAGTGTTCCTCATGCTATTAATGTCTACCATTTTCTGTTTGGTCGTGTCTAATACCCTAAGCGTGGTACTGTTGAGACCAACTCACAAACTGAAGCACAACCCATAAACTCTGCCTATCAAATGACATGTAATGCTTTGTAATGCCTAAAAACTGTTATGGAGGTTTAACTGACAAATCTAAAGACAGCATTCATCTCTAAGAAAACACTCAGAATGACAAGAATGTTTAAAATTACCTCCTAACAAATGCCAAAAGAGGAGGGGAGGAGGGATGTGTTTTTCCTTTAACTGAATTTCTTTGGTCTACTTCATAGCCTAGTGTTTGTTAGTTTTATAAAAATGCTTAAGAGATTAGAATAGATTCTGAAATGAAGATCCAGCCAAGCTTCTCTGGAGTAATACTCAGACATAGTAAACAATTACATTACATAAACCAACCGTCTGAGCAAAAATGATAATTAAAGTAATGCATCGGTGTGCTTCATTGATTTATGAATTTGTTTAATGATTCCTGTTAGAGCAGAAGAAGCCATTATGCATTCACTGATTTTAAGAGACAGTATATAGTTGTGTGACCTTTCACTAAAGAAAAGTAATATTCCTGAGCAATCAAAAAAATTGTAAAAGAAGTGTTGTTATGAAAAACTTTTTACAACAACTTGAAAATAACATCCCAAGCCCATTAATTTCCTTCGTGCACAAAGCTGTTCCCATTTTTCACACTACTATTCAGGAAAGAGTAGAGGAATTTGCCTAGTCCATGCTTGCATGTTGGATCCTGTCTGAAACAAATAAAAGGAAAGAATCCAAGGCTAAATTTGTCTGCCTTTGATTCGGATTCAACCCAACCAAGTACCCTAGGTTCCTGACTGAAAGATGGTGGCCCACACTCCCCACTCAATTACTGCTATTCACTGGCACTTGGTGCACCCATCCCAAACCAGAGCTCTGCTGTGTGAGCTGGGGTTAACACAGACACCGAAATTCACACACTGAATATCTCTGACCCAAAGCACTCATGATCCAGACAGACAGTTGGGGAAAACCTGAGCATACAAATGAAAGCATACAAATAATATCCTCCTGCTGAAATCCAGGGAGATTTTACTCTCTGTTTCAAGCTAATTGTCAGTGATACTGAAAATCTCACCCCCAAAGACCAAGCAAACATATTATCTCATTGTTATGGAGATAGTGACTTTAAGCAGAAAAAGATGAAGTATTATCATCCAGGTCTGTGCAGGAATTTTGTGGTAAACTTGAGTCTTTAAAACAGGAGCACAGATTTTTCCACCGGGTCAATTTCTGTCCTGTCCCCATTAGTTTTGTGAAGAGGGTCTTACCCACCCCTAATGTGTATCCATTAGCGCTGCTGAAATCCACACCAGGTACTAAAAGCAAATAGCATTGAATGCCTTCAAACCTTGACACAGCAGGAGGCATCCTGAAAGTAAGGAAGGAGGAGTCTTTTAAATTAGCTGTTGTAAAACAAATGGAAGGGTCCAGAGGGTGCATTTGACATTTATCTGTGTATTTCCTTGCTTTTGTTGTTTTCTGTCATTGTCCTATCATTCCATTCCCCTTGATTTTTGTGTAAACTTCCTTGTTTGTTTGCTTTTCTGATAACTTGTAGAGTAAACTTCTCCTTCACAAGAGAAAATGCAGCTGGGAGAATAAGGCGGGGGGAGGTTTTCTGGCTGAAATACTTTAAACATGGCATCAGCATAGTTGCTTCTGACTTTGAGCACTGTTAAACATTTGTTTGTCTTGCTTTCTTTCCTTGCTTTTCACAGTCCTTTTCAATCTCCCAAGCAGCTGATAGAAAGAGAGAGAATCCCCTACAATACTAAACACATTTTGTTATTTACTGTTAAATCTCTATTTTCGCACACAGCAGAGATTGCACATGTCAATATATCTTTTTAATTGTATGTGGAACTTGTCACATCAGGTTGTAAGTCCCTTGAAGTCCCAGAGCCCATTTTGAACTGGGTTGACACTTCAAAGAAAAAAGGGAACAAGTATGGAAAGGTCTTTGAATCACAAAGAGCAAATGAAAACACTCCATCAGACTTCAATCCTCAATTATGCTTTTTCCCTGTGTATTTTGTCTGCCAAAATCCATAAGTGACCTTCAGAATGGCAACATGATGATCTAGAGACCAACTCTTTATCTCTTGTTATCATTTTAGCAGCTCAGCTCATTCAGGCAGTTTGACTTTTTTGTAGGAATACAGAGGAGGACGAGAAACTCTGAATTTTTAGAGGGACAGACCCTCAGCCCTACACTTGGACATTGCCCTAGTGATACTTTTTGTCATCAGCTGGGACAGCCATTCACATTCAGTAGGTGAGAAAGAGAAGGGTTTACAGATAAAAGCACGGGATAGACCTACTATAATTGCTTGGAATCTTTTAATTTTGTGTTGTAATAAGTATCATTTTTACTCTAACAGATGCCCATAGCTTCCCAATTCTTGAAAGAAAATAAGAAGGTAAAAAAAAAAAAAGGATATTTTGATTTACATTCTTTCAGGCCTGGATACATGATGACCATTTCAACTCTTTACAAAGGTAGTAATAAGAAAGTCCTGTGATACCATAAACTGCTGAAGTATTTCAAAGATTCATAATAGAGCAAGAAAAAAGTGCAACAATAGGAGGAGGAACTGAGAAAAGAAAAATGTGAGAAGAGCTCCTTTTGCTCCATGAGCATCCAGTCCTCCCTGCAGAACCACAGTGGCTGGGGAAAACCAGCACTCTCCCCCCTGCTCCACAAAATTACCTGCAGAGACAAAAGAACCAGCTGCCTCCCCAGTCCTTTGGTTACCAACTCAGTGTGAAAACCAAGAGTTAAAGCAACAGAAGTCTTTTTGTTCTCACCTCAGAACCAGTGCAGGAGCTAATGCCCACTGCACTCCTTAAAGGCTACTTAAGTCCAGAAGTACTATGTTAAATTTGTCTCTCTTTCTACTACACACATTTAAAGCCAAGATGGATATTATTTCAGGATTCAAAATATTTGGCTGTAAACTCTTGCTGTAGCCCTATGAGTTATCGCATAGCTCATTATCTGTCTTTGGAACATACTAAAGTAACGCGGATTTTACCTGACTCCTACACGTGCTTATCTTTATTCATTGTAGGGAGGCTCACTGATGTTAGCAGGTTTTTTTTACTGTGGATTTACTGTGTATCAGATTAAATACTTCCATAATTCCTTGATGGATCACTGAGCAAGCAGCACCAGCTTTTAAGTTTATCACCATTACTGGCAGTAACTGGCAAACCCTTAGCAGTGCTGGTAGAGACCACAGTCAGAGAGACTGCCTTAAATCTAGCAGTGAAAATTTTGATTGAGATTCCACTTTAAAGAGCAGTTTGCAAGCAGAGTTTTGAGTGAAAGCAAAGTATCAGTGTGAGTCTGAAACTTATTCAAGCTGTCAGTCTCGATGTCTTGTGTCTGTTAGCATGCCCAGCTTTGGTGTTATTGTTTGTTTGCATGTTAACCAAAATGTAGGTCTACATTTTTCTAGCACACACAGACTTCTGCTGACTGACTCCCATGAATCAGATGTAATCGAGTGGTAAGTGGCAGTTAAGTTTCATCAAGCAGAGATTTAAGCGTAGGCTCTGCACACACCTCCCCTCACCTCTTCAGGTAGCGCATGTTGCTGTATCACTCAGTTACGAAAACCTAAGTTATGCTGCTGCCACATTATCCCCCTTTGAACCCGTAATTTTACCCCGAAGTTCAGAAACTCAGGTTTATGCAGACCTATCTGTCTGTTTCAGGAGCCAAACTGGGCTCTGGAACAAACCCCAGTTAGCAGAGACATTAAGACCCATTTCAAAGACGTTAACGCCCACACCTTCACCCAAGGAATTGTTTGTAAAGATATTACCACACATCTTCCCTATCAGTAAGCTACTTAAATGCAGAAAAGTGCATCTAGGCAGACTTGCCAAAGCAGCAAAAACAACTTAATTTTAATGTTTGACATTTTACCAGCCGGCAGCCTTACATAACAGGGAGCTACATAACCTCCTTCAGAAATAGAGGCATTCCTAAATGTCTGGGCCAGTAAATGAAAACAAAGTTTAGTGTACATGATGTAAAATATGAGGTCTAGGAGCAGTGAATCAAAACAGAAAAAAAAAAATCTAACCTATTAAATGACAAAAAACGTGCAGCATACCGACAAAGGAAAGAGATGAAGGAAGGAGATTTGGGAGATTACTGCAAAAGAAATGTTGATGTCTTCCTCTATGTGGCTGCATTAGAAGAGGCAAATCTGAAGGATAAACCAACCCTAGAGACAATAAAGCAAAACAACACAGAGAACCTGGGCTGTATTAACCACAATCCAGTTTAGTATAAATTTGTCAGGGAGAGCAAGAGGCTTTAAGGTAAGATTATGACTTTAGGGAAGAGGCATATTATAAACAGCATCTGCCAGAGGCAGCCCCAGAAAGCATTTTACGAGAAACCCCGCTGAAAAATGCCTCTTCCTTCCTGATCCTCAACGCCACGGGAGGAGTTGGAGCGGGCAGCACTCGGGAGTGACGAGAGGAGCTGGGGTCCAGCTGCGCTGGGGGTGCACGCCCTGTGTCGCAGAGCACGGCAAAAAGGAATGGCCTCCCTGTGCTTGGGCCTGGTGCTTGGCTGTTTCCATGGCGATGAGTGAGTTTGTGCCGTGTTCTCTTTTTCTGTTACTTTGGGAGCAGTGTCCGAGCCCCAGGCTGGGAAAGCGATGAAGGAATGGGAGCGGAGGTGGCTGGAGGCCGCAAAATGTCTGCTGTGCGCTCGGGGGAGAGCAGCCTGCCTGTGAGGGAAAGAGGGTGGCCCTCACTGCCTGGGAATATGTGTGCTTCAGGAACAAACGTGGCGTTTTTCATGTGCAAAACCGTCTCCTGAAAGGTGGTACTGAAGGTGGCTCTGCAACAGGCTTTGTCTGCTTGATTCTTGTCCTGTGACAGGACTAATTTGCGTAAAGGACAGCACTTTTTTCCCACAGATTCTTTTCCTGACTGAAATTTAAATTTAGTGACTTGCTTTCGTTAGTTTTGGTTTCCCTTCCTCTGCCATTCACTTCGCTAAAATCAGTTGTGTTCCTCCTTTTCCTCACCTCTGTTTTTCCTCTTTCCAGAGGGTCTGCCCGAGGCTGGCATTCCCACCTGGCAGCCTGAGACACACAGCTGAAGGTGCTCTTTAGTGGTGGGGCTCACTCTTCCCTTGGAAGGGAAAAAAACCAAAGAAAATTATAATCTTTGGAAAGCTGAGAAAAAAAAGGAGCAGGCAGATAGGCATAAAAACTATTTGTAAAGTTTGGCTCTCATTGTTTAAGATGGAAATATAGTACTGGTAACTTAAAGAGAAGATGGATATATAATTTTCAGCTCCAGATGAAAAAGCATGGCTGAACATAAGGCACCAATGTTCTTGCGATATTTGTCTCCCTGCTGTAGTTGAGTAGGCCATATATTTCATTACTAATAATTTCCACTTTTCCTACCTTTTAGTTCTCATGTGTAGCAAATTACATAAAGCTGAAAACTAGTGCTTTTTTCCTTTCAGCAGCACAATATGAAATATTTTTTTTCCCAAAGATTGTTTTACATAACAGACCTTGTTTTGAGTTCTGAAGTGGCAGAGAGGGAACTACCTGGAATTTCAGATACATGTTTGTTCAAGATCAAAACGATGATAAGTTACGCACAGAGAATCGCGCTGTGAAAAGCCAGTGCCCGGGAAGGAGAGGGAGCAGTCCCGTGGCTTTACTGGAATAAAGGGAGAGTCCGCCTGGCACAGCCCGCGGGGGTTTCCC
>VZRX01008152.1:0-11208 GCA_013398075.1 Notiomystis cincta
ACCACATATGATAGTTTTTTCAGCCTTTCTTTAACCTCTTTATTACAAAAAAAAAAAAATTAAAAATAATTATGTTATCATCTCTCACTCAAGACAGTAAATTACTTCTTGAGCCTCTGCCTTTTCAAGTTAATGGTTCTGCTTTCATAACCTCTTTTGGTCAGTTTTGCAAATCCACCTACTTAGATTTTTCCATGATATTTTAATGATAATGTGTAAGACTACCATGGTGAAGTCCTTTTTCTGTCACTATATTTAAACAGATATATTAATTTTTTTTCTCCAAAATCAGACAATAAAGAAAGGAAAACTTATGCACAGGATTTGTTGTCTCTCTTTTCTCATTCCAAAATTCAAAACATATGGAATAGCGTTAGATCAGGAATTCTCTTCCTTCTATGTCCCTTTTCAGTTACACATTTCCTTCACATGAAACCTTTTCTCTCTGCCAACTATATACATGTATATGAATTTTTTATAGATTTGAGAATAAACATAATTTCAATAACATAAATAAAAATATCAGTAATAAGGCAACAGATGTTACCTTACAACTTGCTAACTCAGCGCACAAAAATGTAATCATAGATAGGAAACAAAATTTTATCCTATTTGCAGCAGCAGACTACATAAATACCCTCTAAATAAATAAATAAATAAATAAATAAATAAATAAATAAATAAATAAATAAATAAATAAATAAATAAATAAATAAATAAATAAATAAATAAATAAATAAATAAATAAATAAATAAATAAATAAATAAATAAATAAATAAATAAATAAATAAATAAATAAATAAATAAATAAATAAATAAATAAATAAATAAATAAATAAATAAATAAATAAATAAATAAATAAATAAATAAATAAATAAATAAATAAATAAATAAATAAATAAATAAATAAATAAATAAATAAATAAATAAATAAATAAATAACCCCTTTAAAAATATGAATAGGAAAAAGATGTGTGAACTCTAAAAATGCTTTTCTGCACTAATTAGATGGTAATATATGCTTTCTAAAGATAATGCACTTATCTCACTGTGTCCCCAGATTTTTACTTTTTTGAGTAAATCCCTCAGCTAGATAATACAACTTTGTCTTCAAACATATGTTTGGTTGAGAATAAAATATACTGATTATAAGCATAAGGTGATGAGAGCAATAAGTTTAATTTAATTTACTTTGAACATTATTAATTGGATGTTAGAATAGTAGTGAAGTATAAATTCAGCAGTTTATCATAAGCTCAGAGAGAATGGTTGTGGGGGTTATATTGGGATTTTTTTACACACACTATTCTGAATTGTAGAGAGCATTGAATACATTTCTTTAATTGCACTGCCCAATAAGGTCAGCAGCTAAAAGCTCCTGCCCTTACATGTTAGTTGCACTCCAGAAAGATCAAAACCATTTTGAATTCTGATAATTTATTTTAGAGAAAAAGCCTTTAAATCACCTTCAACATCACAATAATAGAACAGTATAAGGAAATACATCAAAGCCCTTCTACAGCACTTCGTGCCCACTTCCTAGTAGTAGTGCAGAAGTAAAAAAATGGAGAATGGGGCTGCTCAATGTGAACAATGGCACTGGACTCAGGCTACAATTCTGCTGCCCTGACCCCCAGCATAAGGAATTGATCACAGAACACAATTACAAGGAGCAGGATTAGGCTTTTAATGCCTGTAAAGCTTTTTGAAGTTAAGTGTTTTCTGATTGCAACAGTCATATTAAAGTACAACCAGAGATTGAAAACTGTTTGAGTGTTATTGCCCCTGGTCAAATAGTGCCATAGTGCTAAGAAGAGAAATGCCTTTAAAATATTAGCCTGGAAGTCATATAATTTCTGCTAACTTTATTCATTTTTACTAGTTAAGTGTAGGCTTTCCCCAACTCAGTATAACATATACTTCATATTGTGTTTAAAATAAAGTTCTCTCTGCATCTTATCATGTAAAGAGTTGATTTTTCAAATTAGAAATCTCCCTAATACTCTGTAAGCATATTCCTCTTCCCACATTCAGATCTGTTTAATCTACAAATGGAAATCCATGATTGCCAGCACCAGCACTTGGACTGCGAGCTGGTTTAAGTGTTTGCAACTACCTAAACTACATTTTATTCCTCTATTTTCTCCTCTCTCTTCTTCTGTTTGTTCCACTCCCCTGTTCTTATTTTATGAACCTGGTGCCTGTCAGTCTCCCCTAAGAGCAAATCTATTGAAAGAAGGAAAAGGGAAGGGGAGATATGAATGTCATTGAGGCTTGCAACGCTTTTCCAAGTTAGTTTCAGGAAGCTGACAGGACAGCATGAATGGGACTTGTTGGGGTACAGGAAGGTATGGCTTGTGAAGGGAAGAGATGCAAAATCTTCCCTCTTGTTGGCAGAGTCTTTAGTTGTTTTGGTTGCTCACAAAAACATAGCTTTTGATTTTCATGTCCTACTTCTGTGACCTGCCAAAATCCTTTTCCTGTGAATGGGGAAATTTCTAAATATCTCTTTAACAGTCATGAATTCAGTCAGACATTGAATTAGAGTAAAAAATGCTTATTCCAGTTTTCTGAGTATGATAGAAATATCATCATCTTTCATAGAAACATGTAGGCATTTAGTTATATGTTATTTTATGCCAATACAAACACTTCGAGGATCCAGAGTTTGTCTTAGGACCAAAAAAAAAAAAAAGAAAAATTATTCTTTTACCATTTATTTGGTTGTCTTTGGGAACCTAAAAGCCATTGAAATCAATGAAAAGACTGATCAACTCATCTCCTCCACTTAGGAGTCTAGACATCAGATGTGTCATGAAAGCTAGGTCATTTGTTGTCCCTCTATATTAAATAGGAAGAAGTGTCTTCAGACTACGTTTTTCCCCCCCATCTTCAGGGAAGAAATTTTCTGTGAAAAACTTATTGTTTTCCAATCAACACAGATTTCCAATGCTCAGGAACAAAGCCTAATTTTTACAAAACTGAGGGTTAGACATGGCTTTCCTTGCTTCTTCCCCTCTCTCTCAGATTGTATGTTTGGTATTCAGTTGACTTCCGCATCTTCAGCATTTTCATAACATCAACTGACCTGCATAAAGAGAAAACAGATATTTCTTCAAATTTCCATACCTTACTTCAATTGTCCAAACTTTTACACACTCACTAATCACTGTAGACTTTGGATAGGGCCCAGAAGATAAGACATGGTTGGAGAAAACATGAGCTTGGATTTCATGATGAAAGAAAAAAATGTCTCTTGTAAAAGACCTTTAAAGGTTTATATGTGTGCCAATAAATTCAAAAATTCTTACTTTAGTTTAGTTTAGTTTTTATCTTATTTTATTTTTCATTTAATATCATTTATTTTGCTTCTCTTGGTTTGGTTTTGTTTCAGAGATTATGTAAAAATTGTCTTCAGTGCATACATAATTTCTTTCATTTTAAGGACTAAAAGACATAACAACTCCTCACATTAGGACTCTGCCATAAACTCTGAACAGTATTGCATATCAATGCATACTAAATATAAATGTTCTAAAATAGTCTAAATTATGTTGTTAAAGTTCTTAGCTGAAATATGAAATAAAAGATTCTGGATAATACAATAGAAGCCTGAAAATTTCCCGTGATTACAGGTTGAAGCAAAGCTCTAGTGTACACTAGGCATTATGCAGTAGTAAAAATAAATATAACTGAAAAGTGGTTTATGCTCTAAGAGGTATTTGAAAGTCATCTACAAATGGTTTCTTAACTCTGTATTTCTGAAAAGTTAAGTAAATAATTAAACACACTGATAATTAAGACCAATAACTGGCATTAGTATGTTTTGATTAGTAAGATATGATTAAAAAAATCTAGATTCTAAGCCTCAATTCCTGACTAGCTCACTGACTTCGCATGAGATCCTGTTTTCTTTTGTTCAGTTTATTTAACCCTAAACCAGGAGAATAATGGTTAGTTCCCAGGGCATAGTGTTTGAGAGGGTAGTTTGGGGAATTAACTAATTGACATGTCTGTGGTGTTACATTCCACAAAAGAGTAGAATATACTGTTAATGTGATATATTACTATTCCACTGAGGGATTAGACTGACTGATGGCTGGATATACAGCCATGGAGAGCTCTTCAAATCACTGTTTTTCAGAGCATTTAGGTGGCAGCAATGATCATAAATATATTTTTTATCTCCACTTGGCAAAATAGTTATGCATTTTCCTATCACGTGTAGATCTCATCATCATGATTGAGATCTTTATTAGTTTTTGAGTCGCTGACTCCAATAGTCATTGGCTTAGTCTAACACATAGCAGTCAAAGGTATGGTATGAATGCAATTACCAGGCACTGGTAGAGCAAATACTGTGATGTTCAGCATGCAGGGGAACAGAGGCTGATTAGGAGAAGGTTCAATTTTTTCCCTGAACTATAGTCAAGAATATTAAGATCAAGTAAAAAATTAAGATAACAGAAGAGGTGAAAAATTTGGAAGTGGCCCTAGTTTCTCTTTGCTTGGAATAGTGATAATTTACTAGTGCAGCATTTTATGCAGCAATTTCTGCCTATTTGGTGTTTTGTACAAACAAGATTTTGATAGACCTGTTTCAAAGCCGCATACTGATCTTTTGGCCAATAAATGTTCTAATCTCTGAATAAACAGGAACAATCAAAATAAGCATCTTTAAAAAACAACAACAGTACATTTGAAATATAAATAAGCTATGCAGTGCAGGACAGGATTGTAATACCCTAGAGGTGCTCTGATGATGGTATAAAATTTATTTATGGGCAGATTTATTTGTGAAACAGAGACTTTGAAGTTTAAACCCTACAAATAGCTCCTTGTTACCCACAGAATGATGCTGATAAATAAGATGTTCTTAATGAGGGTATTTTGGTGGTCTCATGACACAGAAATATGTGTTGTTGTCAAGCTTTTGGATGACACCTAAATTTGGAGGTCTTATGTCTTGGCTGTAAATCAGAATGTATGATGTAGTAGCCAGTACACAGGTATTACAATATCTACATATTGTGAGATGAAGTTGGTTGAATTTTCTCTGTGTGTCCCTTATAAAAATTTTAGGCATATAGACAGTCTGCTAGTTTAAAGAAATGCACTTAATACTGTGATATAATATCTATAAACAGAATCCTAATGTTACCATTCAATAGATGCTTATAGTTTTCTATATTATGATGCTTTGCTAAATGTAGCTGTCCATCTCTAATCAGGTAGATTGCCTCATTTTTCAACACAGGTGTCCCTTTATTAACTGATATCACATTTTACTGACAGAGGAGAAATAAAAAAGAGGTAAGAATCTCCATTATTGATTTCCTATGTAATCACAGTTTTGCCCAGGCTAATCTGAAGTCACACTGACCAGAGCAAAAAGGAAAAATTTGGAATAAAGATGGGACTCCTACAAAACCCAAAACACCACCTTCATTCTATTAGGCTGAGAATCTCCCAGCTGCTGTGTGCATCCAGATTCTGTTTTATTACATCCTGAGGGGACACTCAGTTGTTCATATTCCCTTCCCAGTTTCTACTCCACCTTCCAAACTGGGTATTGTTTCCATCCTTCTAGGGCTGCATTGTTCAAAAATGTCCAAGACTGTCAGAAAGTGATAATATGTTTCAAAAGCAGCAGATAATGGAGTCAAGGTTGTTACCAACACACCGATTACTTTCATGACACCACCTGAATCAGCAAAGAAAAAAGGAGCTTCCCATCTTGCCCAGAAGAACCTGGAAGAAAAGGAACAACAGCAATTATGTCTAGTGCTCCTCAGCCGGTGACTGTCACACCAATGGATGCACAATTAACCTGAGTATTCCAAGGAGAGTTATGGAGATGGTTTATGCTTCAGCCCTCTACAGTTCAGCAAGTATGCAGATGCTCAGAAAAGGACATTCAATACTTTCAGCAGGCAAGGACTGTGTTTGCTTTCATGCATTCATAATTGTTGTAGGACTAGAAGAAAGAAAAAAACAAAAACCACATAAGTTTTGCCTTTACAATTTAAATTTGTCCCATTGAGGGCACAAGTCAGTGTCATATGTACTTGTTACTCTTGTATAAATTTTGCAGTTAATTTACTTAAGAGGACTTTACTGGAAAAGGAGTTATCAGGAACAGAATATATCAACAGACAATGAGATGAGGTCCACAGATTAAGATTTTCTTCTGAAAGAAACCATTCTCCTGTAACAAGGCTTTTATAGATGCCTTATCCTAAAGGCAGAGTGGAACAAAAATATTTTTAAATTAACAAAAACCCAAAGAATTTATATGTAGGAAAAAGAGTTTTGGCATTATGTTTTGTTACAAAATCTATGAAATTGGCAGAGATTCCCCCACTGATTTCAGTGGTCATTGGTCCATGCCTTGGATGAACAAATAAAAGAATTAAAAAAATAGAGAGCAATCATTCTAAACAACAAGAGATATTTACTGTTCTAACAGTATACCATGGCTGTTGTTTCTTGCAGTCATATGCTTATCTGTATCACTGGTGTGAAATATAATTAAAAGAATGCTTTGATCTGTAAAGCAAAACAGAAAAATTAGCTTACCACTTATTCATTTACTTACTAAAAATATCAGAAAGAATGGGTTTTAGACAATTCATCACTAGAAAATTGGCTGTCAGGGAATATGACAATCTCTTTCTACAAGAACAATGTAGTTAGTAAAAAGTGTAAATTGGTTCTACATCACAAAATTTTATCTAAGTTAGTTTGAAAATACTAGTCTTTCATGGGCACTTTTTAAACGACTACAAAATTAACTTTACATAATATATTTGAGACTACTAATACTTTTAAGAGAAAGAATTAAAAATTTGTTCTTAATTGAAAATACAGATTGAAGTTATAGAAGAAAGCATTTTCCCCAAGATGTAGAACTCACAACATGCATTGATCCGTTCTGTCTCTGATTCCTGTCTTCTGAAGTGGAAGATCTTTACTTAATTATTCATAAACTATACTACAACAATTAATATGACCTATATGAAATAGTGACTTCTTCTGGTATAAATTGACTCCCAGGGGTTAAACAAGCTTCCTCCTCAGAAGACAGTAAGGTAACAAATGATAAAAATTCCCCCCCTTCAGATTTTTCCCGGAAACATGAATGGAGAGGCAGAAGTCAGCATTTAGGAGTTGGAATTGTTCTTCAACAGTAGCTGGAATTAGCAGGAGCAGCAGGAGTGTTCAGGTCTCATGTGGTATACTATGCTCCCTCCACAGCTGCCACCAACAAATGAAAGAAGTAGTTTTCTCTTGGATACTGAATCAGAAAATTAATTTGCTTTCACCACTTTCTTCCCCCTTTCTCCTTCACCGCCTCCCTTAGTCTCTCCCTGCCTTAGTACAGCCTTTGTCTTGCTCTGTACTGCACGCATGACCAGTTGTGGTTCACGAAGCATTCATAAGATACTCCACTCTCACTCAAGAGATTAAACCACTTCTGAACTAGAGGGACAGTCTTGTCATATACTTCTTTATAAAAGAAAAAGCATTAAATTGCAGTTGTAGTTAAGGATTTTTAGTATCATTTTATGTGCTTAACAACCAGTACAAATGCAATTTCTAAGCACTACCAGAATAAAAATGAAAGTGGAATCTGCAATTCTTTACAGAAACACTTTAGTTCTTTAAGATTCATGGTCATTCAAAGCCAGATGTCTAGTTCCCTTGGGCACATCTGGAAATCTTTGTCTTAAAGTCCTTCTGTAAAGAAGAATCTTGTCTGCAAGCAGTTAAACATATACCCTGAGCAGACTATTGACAAGAAAGTGGTAATTAAATGGTACAGGTGTAACAAAATTATTATGTAAAATATTTAGTGGTTCATCAGACATTCAAACTAATATGTATAATTTGCATGAAGCCCTACACTTCTAATAATTTTAGCTTTAAGTCCCAAGCTCATTTCACCCTAAAAGTTTTGCTGGCAATATTCCTACTTTGGTTTTACGTTAATGTGCTTCTGCCAAAGGAATAAAAGAAAGAAAGTAGGCAATTTCACAGAGCTTTACAGAGCAGTTTTATGCAGGAACTTAGTAAAGTGCTGGATCATGGCTCTCCTTCCTTAGAATTGCTGAGTAACTTCCTTTGTTGGGTTTGTACAATACTGAGATAATGCAATGATTTTAATGGGAAAGATGTTCAAACTTCTCAGTTCTTGTACTAACTACTTCCCAGCAAGCTTCATTCACATGCTATGATAGTAATTTCTTGATTAGGCCTAAAGTTCTTTGTGCCTTGAATCCTAAATTTTGCATCTAAATTACAGATGCATTTTAGATGAGAGAAAATGTTCTATCACTTTTTGCTGAACACAAATATGTGATGAAGATGTTGAGCTTTTAGAGAAAAAAAGGGCTAGAAGCTCTGCTTTGGTTAAATTTATTGGTATACAAACACTGATGAATAGTATGGTAACATTAAATGAAAGAAACAAATAAAGTCGTCAAAACAAAAAGGACTGAATTGTGTCTAAAATCTGTAATTAGAGAACAGAACACAGTGAAAATTATTGCTATTCTTTTTCAGTCCTTCTCAAAGGGCTGGAAAAGATGGAGCGTTTCAACAACAAAAGGTTTGATTTTGTTTCAAAGCTTATGAACGGTCAGCATCAGACTCCATAATGAAGTGTAAAATTGAGGTGTTTGCTTGTAGTACTACCTTTTTAGAGGCTTGAATCTAAACTAAGTCCTGCTACTGCAAACACTGTGATAGGGAGGGGTGTTCCAGAAGAATTTTGCCACATAGGTTCCTTGATCCATGTGAAGGACATTGCACAGATTCCATATTGCCATTTTGCTTCTTTGAACATCCAAATGACCTTAGAGAAGAGAGGAGGGAGTGGACTGGCTAGTTAGATTCATAAAGACCAAATCCTGCAGAGAGTTGCCAATTTTTCCCCTCTAACACAACCAGAGGATTTGAAAAGGTGGTGTTTGGAGGGAGTCTCTCATCTCTCTTTCTGCATTCTTCTCTGATGTCTGTTCTGCAGCCCAACAATTATACCTGTGCAACAGCTAAGGGATATCAGCTGTCTCAATGAAACTTTTGTAAAATTCTTCAGAAAGAGAACTCCAAATTGGAAGAGACATAGAGTTAATAGGATGACCAAGTAGCCCAAAAGCCCCCTGGGGGAAGGAAAGTAATGGATTTTTTTTTTAACTGAGACAAATATAGGGATATATAAAGTATGTTATACATATTAAAGAGTGTGAACCATGTAAACTTAACAACAGTGCAGAAAGCTGGGAACAGATTGACTATATGCAATTCAAAAGAGAGGCTCTAAACCTCAGAGATAAGAGATTTTGTTCTGAAACAATCTAATGGTAATAGCAATAGCACCAAAACCCAACCCAACCCAACCCAAACCAAACCACCACCAAAAAACCCAAACCAAAGCCAAACACTAGATGTATTTACGGTGGAGATTATGAGTAACTAATTAAAAGGCCTCTGATACTAGAAGACCACTTTTGCCAATCCTCATATAATCCTCTGCCCCTGAAAGAAAATGTGTTTTGTAGAGTGGGAGAAGCCACAAGGCAAACAGCTGCACTCACTATAGACAGAAAGCCTACCTGGCACCATCATTGGATAAGAAGGTAGTGGTGGCCCTGGGGAGCTGCTCAGGGAGCAGGTCAGGCAAGATGAGCATGTAATCAGTAATAATGGACTTGGCTAAATCACCTCTCCCCCTGCTCAGCCAGTAAATCTCTGCCTGGCAGATTTTAGGCCTTATGGCATTTTTAAGAAGCAACAAGCAATTCCAGTTACTCAAAATTTCATCAAATGAAGACAAACTTTTCTTTTGAAGAGACAAACTTTTAAAGTGCTCACTGTATATAATTGTCCATATATCAAGGATCACAACTTGTTAGCACAGGCACTGGCAGACTAATCATTTTCTGATAGCAAGGAAAAGCAAAAGTCCTTAAAAATACTTTTCATGAGAAGACTTAATACAGCAATTAATAAAGACAGAGGAAAATATAGGAAATCAGACAATAACTTTTCAGTGGAAGCACGTGCAAACTGGGGGATTTTTGCTTTTCTCTAAAATTCTCCTAGAAAATGCACATTTCTACTGAATAGGAGGGATAAGCCTTAAGGGATAATCAGGCTTACATGAGACCCAGATTTTCAGTAAAGTGGGAGAGACAGATTTCTGGTTTCTGCTAAGCAGAAGTGCACAAGGGGAAGGTTCCTTTTGTAGAAATTATATATCTTATGCTGTCTCCATAATTTTCCATTACTATCCACTCTCAGCATAAGGTAATTAGACAAGGAGGAACCAGTATCATCCTATATGGATCAGTTATATTAATTATTAAATGAAAATTAATAATGAATTTTTAAATTATAGACAATTTTCCAAAATTAATTTCCTGAAGCATCTCAGGCATTCAAAAATATAATTTTATGGTCTTCTTTCTGTTGTTTTTGAATACAGATGTTACAGAATACAGATTTTCAGTCCCAGGTGGAGGCAATTCTAGCTTCTAAGTCACCATAAGCCTAGATTTCCCAGTCTTAACTCATTGCCCCCTTATTGTTCTCTGTTTTATACTGATAATTCTGTTTTGAAACTTATCTTTGTCTGCATTTAATGTGCATTCACTGCAGGGAGTACTTATCATAATTATCATACCATTGGAATCAAAGATTATAAGGGTAAATGCCTGTAAGGGACTTGCTAGGATTTAAATGTTGACTGTCCTGTTATTTCATGCCAAGCTTAGGATCATTGTGTGCTGCCTTGCTTAGGTCCCTTAATGATCACTGTTCTAACAGTGTGAAACTACCTTCTAAATAGGCATAAAATGTTCCCAGTTGGATGCCTCTCTTTACAATCATTCAAATCAGTGCCAAAGTCTAATAGATTCAGTGGAATACAAACATATTCCTGAGGTTTTGTTTTCTTGTTTTTGGTTGTTTTTTTTAACAAAAATTGAAGCTGAAAATACCCAAATATGCATGAATTAAAACAGAAGAAAATATTTGTAGTTCTCAGAAGGATAGCAGAATCCTAAACTCGAACTTGCATGGGGGGCTAGGGAGGACTGCACAGCTTTAGACATTACCCTATAGCTGGGTATATATATATATAAAACATCTTTGACTCTATCTGATGGCTCTGGCTGAATTCACATGGAATTATACTAAAAAT
>VZRX01008160.1:0-15385 GCA_013398075.1 Notiomystis cincta
TGTGATTCTGTGATTCTGTGTGAGACAAAGTCACCTCAAACATACCTTTCCAGCTGCCTCTTCTGCAGTGGCACCAAACATCAGTTCAATCAGCAAGCCCAGTCAAGACACTGCAGTGAGAAAAGGTGCCCTGTGGCAGTGTCACGTCTGAAACAGTGTCGCAGCAAAAAAGACAGCTTAAACTAAAAACATTAGCAGCAGACAACTGGGGCAGGGACAGTATCAGAAATTAAGTTCTTAGACAAAAACTATTACTGAGAGAGATTTGCTGGAACAGATGGAGAGGGCAAGATTAACCTAAATTCCAGCTTGGGAAGCAAAAGTTAAAGGAAAGAAAAGAATTCTTTCTGGGAGTGAGTTGGGTAGGCAGTTCTGTTGGTATGGGCTTTGTGGGTTGTTTGCTTTTACCATTTTGTACAGCCACTACCGCTCGATACAAACACACCAATGGTGAGGGCCCACATCCTCCAGTTCTTAGGGTTTGACTTGAATGCAAATCTCTTGAGAATTCCAACAGAAAATGAGAACAATCCTATAATCCAAAAAGGAAAAAAAAAAATTGGTGTAGTTTTCTGGGGAAGCTCAAAGTTAGAGTGCAGGCCACAGTATCATGCCAAGGGAGATCTTTTTCCACTTCCAGTCACTGGCTGAACCCCATAGATTGGGTACTACTTTTTTGCTCCTTGTGAATGGGAAGGATAAACACAACCTTACTCCATCCTGACCCTGCAGGTAGCTCCAATTTTTCTCAAGGAAGCATATTCCTCAAGTGCTCCTAAACACAACTGATCAGAACTCTGGTGAGTCTAGGGCTGCTAGTGTTATGACTGCTTCCCCAGTAGAGTTTCCTTCATGTCCCTCTGCTCATAAGACCACTACATAACTGCAGTACCACTGGCTCTTTATGATTTATCTGGAAAACTTTATGGATATTAGCTCCATCAGCAGTGAGACTCTGCTCTTACGCTGGTCTGCTTCTCCCTGCTTCTCTGCTTTCAGTCATCTGTCTAATGATTTCAAGCAAGTATGACCTCTACTAGCTGTGTAGTTTGGGACCTGCTAAAAAGGCAAACTATCAGACATGAAATACAGACTTCAAAATAGAAATAAAGGTAAATCTAAATATTAAAACATTTTTTAAGGGTTTTATACATCCTCTATGGATGAAGTCAATGCATTTCTAACCAAAGAGAACCATTCAGCTTCTGCAGGCCTCAAAATTGAAACGAAGACAAAACAAGAGATTAATATCTCTGATATTCAACTACATTCTAAGTCTTAAAAATGAATTCTGAAGGCAAGCCAATCAAACACTAAAAGGCTCACCATCACATACTGTCTGTCAGCCATCTTAAGGTTTCTTAGGTAGAGATTTATGCATTTTGACTGCAGCATTATCCCTGCAAATATGATAAGCACAAGAATTAAGTCAGGCCTTAGCTATTGAGAAAATGTTTGAAACATTTCAGCATCAGCCTACCAGCAGCTCAACTCTAAGACCTGAAAAACCTCACCTTGGCTTAGCAGATCAGCAGTTAACTGGAAATTTTAAAAAGACAATTATTACTTTGCAGATATCTCACTTCAAGGATGGGCAGCACTGCAGATTTCTGTTCTGGGCAGCTGGACAGCATACACTCTGTACAGATTTCTGAACATTTTCGTGTTATTGAGCTACTGGAGAGTGACAGTCCATAAGATCACTCTGAACTCTGATGTAAACCCAACAGTCAGGTGACTCACGTAAATGACAAACCCCATATTCTCTCTTCCAAGTCACATACAGAAACTCCCTGCGTCTGACTGCATTGATGGCAAGGATGCTCCAAGGGCACAGACTCTGGAGGTCTCTGTCTGGTTGGTTTCTCAGTTTAAAATCTCTGTGCAGGTCTTTGCTCAAAGAACACAGAACCTGAGGACATGACATACTGCTGACTACTGTGAAGGGAGAGAATCAGGGAATGGCATTTTTGCCACCTTGGTCTGTCTGGCTTGTCAAAAGAGCTTTGTCTGGAAGCTGCAGAAGGGAGTGCATCTGCACAGACCCAGGAACAGAGACACAGAATTGCTGTGGCAGAATTGAGAGGATGATAGGAAAACATTGTATAATAATATATAAATTGTAATATATATAAATATATAAATTGTAAAATAATATAAAAATTGCAATAAACAGGGTAATTCATTAAACTTAGAAGCAAGCATGATTTTAAGACCTTCATATTTTCATAACCTATACAAAATCACCACAGTTTGATATGTTCTTTGGATTATATACCAATGAAAAAAACTATTTGGAGATCTCTCCGCATTTTTAATCCAGTGTAAAAATGTAAGATTTTCCTCATAACAAAATTTGGTTTTCAAAACCCAACTATTTTTAGAAGGAAATACAGATATGTGCTAAACAATCTATATGAGACTTGATGAAAATTTCTGCTTGCTGGAGAAAGAGACACATAAGAAGGAAATCATATCACCAGAATATATCACAGGCAGCTTTTATTTCACTAGGGTCACAAGCAAAGTTCCCAAACCAAAAAAATCTTGAAGCCAAGCTGAAAATTTGTGTTAGGCATAACTGGCAGGGCTTAGGTGGCAGAGGACTGGCTGCAGGGGCCACCCCTGTGGTCCCAGTCAGTTTGGCAGTGGATAGAATCAAGCCCCCATGGAGCAACACTGCAGCCTCTCAAACCTAGTTAGAAAAGGGCAATCGCCACTGTGGGCAGGAGACACAGGAGGATGTGGGGAGATGTACAACAGGAGATACAAGAGGAAACATCTGGAAGCAAACATTACTGTGCACAGGGCTGGAGACACCCTTGTGGAAACAGGCATTCCATGCCACCTCCCAGGGAAATGAGACCCACAGAGAAGCCCACATCAGTGCAGATGAAGCAAAAGGGAAGCAACAGTGGCAGAAAAGAGAAAGAAGTGACAAGTGGTGAAAAGGAAACTGCCACGCAGTGACCCAAATCTCCTGTGCCACCTGTTTCCTCACCAAAGCAATCAAGCATAATCTGGAGTGAAAAAGGGGGTGGAGACTAGGAAGGGAGAGGAGATATGTCTGGATTGAAGTTGATTCTAGGAAAGGCCAGGGAAAACTATTTGCTAAAACTGCTCATCACCTCCATTTCTTCACACATCTAAATTCAAAGGATCCCATCTAGGGAAAAAAGGCTGCTTAGGCTTTGGCAGTTTCTAAAAGCCTTCTGCTTCTCCAGATTCTTTCTTTACATTAATAGACAGCCTTTAGAGCTATTTCTCAATACATACCATAAACAGCTTTCAATGCTATCCCATCAACCTGCTTTCTACAGCTCTGCTGACAGACCACGTCCCAGCCACCTTCTAAATGCACTTGTCTTATCAGTTCTTCAGCATCATTATCAGCTGTGGCTAAAGACTGACCCAGGTTTGGAGTTTCATCCTTTCTGTATTGAAAGCAGCAAGCTCATTCCTCAGCCTTTCTATTGGAATTTCAGTGTCTGTGCTAGCATAATGTTAGTATAATAGAAAGATCACACAAGAATGACTCCTCTGTATCCTGATGAGAAATGGGTTTCTCTCCATTTCACTTTACAATAAACTCCCATCTATGCAATCAGTGTACAAAGAGAAAGCAAAATCTTTATATTCTGGCTGGGGTGGCAAAATCAAAGCAGAGATCTACGAAGTAGGCTCAACCATATAAATCTATCACTGCTGCAGGATGTGAAATTTCAACTTTCATAAAATGGTATTCACATGAACCCTTAGAGACAGGGAACTAACTTGCTCAGCTCTGACACATAGTTTAGGTGACCTCAAAAGTTTTATGACTCCTCTAAGGCAAAAGGCATGAGCAGTTCAGTCAGCAGGGATCCTGACAATTGGCTAAAGATTAGCACCATGGTAATGGGTCTTCCATTTGACAGCAAAATGCAACGGAAAAAAATTTCGAGTCTTTCTGCACATGGTGGAGCATGGAGCTACTGCAGGTTCTTGTTGTGGCTTGATTTCCATCACACTACACAGGCAGTAACTAAAAGATGCTTGCTAGTTTCTCCTAGCAGATAGAAAGAAATATGGAAGATGAGTTTAGTATAGCAGTGGTTGGGTGTCTTTAATTTTAACTTTGTAACAACAGCTCAGATATTGGCTTGTATTAGAACTAACTGCAGCACTAGTGCACGAGAGAAATGTCACTCTAATTTTATTAGCAGGGACAGTATACCTTGGTATCATATTCTTCATATGTACATATATACATATTTTTTGCATACTAAGAAAAGAACAACTAATACTTACTCCTCTCACCTAAACTCCCATGTTAATTATGCTCGTCTAGGTGCGCATGGAAGAAACTTTTTAAAACAAGTCTCCCATCATCAACTCTGCTTGCAGAAGCAGTACTTAATTTTCATCTTGCCACAGCATTTGTTCTGTTGTCAAATGTTCTTCTATACACACGAAGTACTAACCTCTTCTCACTTGTGCAAATACATTCCAGACCCACTTAGTCAGTCATAAAAGTCACAAGCTACGTTGATTCTACACGAGGTGGTCCTCAAAAAGCAACCTGCTATCATAGTTCCCACTTAACTCCAGGGCAATCTCCCTTTCAATTCTTCCAAACAGATCAAACTGGCCAAAGACTGTTCTACTGCAGTCTATGGTAGCAGAACACCCTGCTTCCTCACTTACTCCTGCCCCTGTTAGGAGCTTCTACCTCATGCTCACATCCTTAACTAAACCCTTGTTTCCTGCAAGGGAGAGGTCCAGCAGAGTCTCTTTCCTTCTCGACTCCTTGAAGCAACTCAAAGCAATAACCTTCTTGAAGTTAACAACAACCTTTAGAAACTTTCTGCATAGCTTTTGCCCTGCTCTCTTGCCCTCCCAGTAGGTATTGGCGTGGCTTAAATCCACCATGAGGACCAGGGCTTTAATAGGAGGCTCTTTCCAGTTACCTGAAGTCTTTATCTGTTTCTTAGGACTTGCTGTTCTCCATACATCAATCATCCCCTCCCAGAACCTCAGTTGTCAGATTTCATAAACTTTATTTGCTTGCATTTTTCTTCCCTACAGTAAGAGCAATAAATTACCGTTTTTTACAGCAAGAGATACTTGCTGGTTACAAAATCTTATGGAATTTAGGGCAAGTCAGCTAACATTGATTAACTTCCTCTTCCCTCTGGCAAGAGGAGTCAAACCCATGGAATGTTGAATTTACGACCTGTTTCAACTCTCCAACTGAACCTACCCTGTTCTTAAGAAACCAAGGCCCCTTTAGTCTCAACTGATCAAACAGTTGGCCTAAATAGAGAACAGGTGCATCTTACATAAATAAAGAATAGGTGCATCTTACTTATCCTGACTTATATACTGGATTTTAAGTAACAAACTTATTTTTCTAATTATTAGACTCAAGGATTCTGAGAACAGACACCTCATCCACTTTACCCTGCTGCACATCATGGTCCAAACCCACCACCACCTCTCCTTATGTACCATTCCTCTCTCATGTTTTACAAACATTATAAAAATTAACTCAGCACTTACATCTGTAACACCACTATGCATTAGTACCATGCTACCCATGAAGCAGACCTAATTTTATTGATGGAGGAGCTTATGTTTCCTGGTCTTGGCCTTTAGATACCAGAGGGTCTACTAGTTCTGTTCTGCTAACTGCTTCTAGTCACCATGGGTCAGAAGTGAAGACCACAGTAACACTATTACACTAGGTCCAAGTACACTCTCAAGGAAACTCTACAGTGCCCTAAGAAGAACTTTACTCCTTATCATCTGATTAAAAAAAAAAAAAAAGAAAGACTTTAGTGATTAATCTGCCTATTAAGACAATCCTATCCCCTTAAGCCTCTCCTACATGGTAACAGGACTGTAAGGCACTTGAGAATTGTAATATTACAAAGCAACAATCTAAGATTTTCAAAGATTTGAAAATCAAAATAATTGCCAAGTAGCTTCACCATACTCTGCCTGCTTCCTGAGGGACAAACGTACCTCTTTCTGCAAAGCATTCTCAGGTTGTGCAGGAAGTGGAACAGCTGCTTCCCTTTCAAATGTCTTCCCAGGGAATGGTGTAATCTCTGGGAGGGATGACAACCTTTCTGTGGAGTGTTCATTGATGAAAGTCAGTTCAGAGCTGTTTTTATTCAGAAGGCTTTCCACCTTCCCAGCTTCCCCTTTCTTTTCAGCAAAATCTTCCTGGATATCTCCATCATCACCCATGGAAGTGTTGAAGCCATTTTCACTTGCCACCATCAGGCCCCAGTCAGCATAATCCATACTGTCCTTCTGCTCATGTTTGGTGCCCATCTGAAAGGAGTCCTGCTCCAACTCTTTATAATCATCAATGTATTCAGGTATCTCCTCAAGGCTGGGATCCTTGCCAAACAGAGACAGCTTCTTCACGGTATTCACTTCCTCAGATGGCTCATTCTGGAGTCCCACAGAGTGGACCATGCTTGGGATCACTTGACCAAATCCTAGCAGCGAGGCTGTCCTCTGAGAAGGCCTCAGCACAAAGGTAAGGTAGGACTTTACAGTTTCAATTTTTTTAGGTTCACAATTGTCCTTGTGTTGGCAGTTCACGATGTAACAGCGCCGTTCAAACATCCAGGACAAGTCACAGCCAGAGAGGTCACAGCACGCTGTGATGCAGTCAGACACTGACAGAGCGTGAGGAACTCGCATAATTTTAGTGGTCTCTAAGTTGGGAGATATTACTGCACCTGAGTACGTGGCTCCTTCTCTGCACTGCTCACAACTGGAACCTGAAACAACACCACCAGCATAAGGCACAGCACTACAACTACAAGATAAAGACAGGTGGCACCCTGTTTAAAAAGGCTAATTTCCTTTCACTAACACCACCACTATCTTTTTTGAGCATGTCCCTTTGCAGTAATATTTGTTGTACTTTGGAAGATTTTTCAGTGTAGAATCCTAACATATTTTGCAGAAGCACCTTTTATTCCTGTGCTACAAATTCAAATACATAGAGACGAAAGCAAGCCACCAATACTTAAAAACAAGAACAGAGCATGGAACACAAAAAAACCCAAACCATGAGGTACCTCCATTACTCCCACAGCATGTTGCTACAAGGATCTTTAAAACATGTTTTAAAACACAACTCAAATAAGATGCTGTAGCATTCATTGTTTCACTAGAGGGAGAAGGGAGCAAAACAAAATAGGAGAAAGATTTGCCATCTCATCTGAATTTCATGAAGAGTTCCTCACTCCAACATAATTACTGGTCCAACTTCTCAAACTTTTGCTGCTTTACCCACAAGTTCATGTGAAAACCCAACAACTTGCTCCAGTATGGAGCTCTTTCTTTCATTTACAGAAACATTGCAATCTTTGAACTTGACATCAGAATTATTTTCATAGCACGTTACAGATTGAATATGAAATTTTCAAAACAAGCATGAATCAACATATTATATATTCCAGTCAGTTTCTAACATAATTTCTAGGTATTTTTTCCCTGGTTATAACAGCTCTTCAGAATTCCTCTCCCTAAAATATGATTATGTTTCAAGAAAGTTGAGTGAAATCAGAAAATTATTCTTTTGGTTTTTAACTGGACTTGCTAACTCAATGAATGAAAACAAGCATGCCCCCACTGTGGAGCTAACACAGGAATGGAAGACAAAGCTGACTTTGCCTGCTTTGTACTTCATTATTCACAATAGTATAGGTCAGGAAAAATGAAATCAGGGAGTAGGAATAGGCTGGCAATAGGGATTAGGCCTGAATTTGAGATGCATATATTCTACAAATGCAGTGTGTCCAGCACCACATTACTGTTCCCATCACTTCATCTGGGCTGAACTGCAGCACATTCCATCACAGTACATGGTCAGAATACAGCTACCAAAACACATGTGGGGCATCAAACTGCCTGGGAAAAAAGTAAAGCTTGCAAAGTAGGTTAGTTCAATGCAAAAAACCCAGATCAAACAAGTAAACAAAAGATTGCACCACATAATGAGGGATAGAGTGGACAAGATGGTATGATGCTTTTGCAGAGCAGGCTGTGTGGGGTAAGGAAAAACATGAAATGAAAACAAATTTTAAAGAAGATTGATGATTTGCAAATAGGTACAGCTAAATAGGCAGCTGACTAAAAGGATAAAGAATTTCAAGTATCATTTTTCTGACTGCAGCTACTCCTTTACACAGAGCTAGGATGCTGTCACATATTCCACTTTATGCTTTTAGTGAAAAAAATCTATCCAGAACAACATGCACTTAAAACAACCTCTCTTGTTCTTACACAGCCCAGACATAAAGTAGCCTTCTCCGTAGCCAAAAGATGCTCAAGATTTCTGCATTTTTTTTTCTGTTATGCTGCATATAAATATTTCCTCTACATTCTCTTTTACCTCCAAGAATATAAGACCCTGGCAGAGATTCTGAATTGTCATCAGAAGTCTTTCCTTTAAGTTGCCTGCACTACTTAGAACAGAGGAGCCAGAAAAGCTCTGGGTTAAAATTAAGTATAGGAGTCAGGCATCCCATTCAGCCATTCTGTCTTTTTGCAACCCATATGCACTTAGTTAATCCTGTAAGTCAGTAGAGAGATGAGAAATAGGCCTTTAAAAGGTGAAAACAGAAATATGACTCTGTGCAAATGTGTAATATTAGGTAAGTAGCAACCATTAAAATGAATCCTTTAGAAACAGCACTATTAATGTGGGCCAAAAAGCTTCTTTGATGGCTGTTTTTATCACCTCCCTTCCTTAACTTATTCCTGAAATAGAAAGTGACCAAAGCATTAAAAAAAGAAACAAACAAATAAAAAACACCACCAACTTGAAAGTTTCACTACTTATTTGTTCAGAAAAAAATGACCAACAGTTCTTGTTTTAGAGACAGGCCTACACCACTGGGACACCTGAGGTCAGACTTCAAGTACTCAGTCAGCTTCAAATCTCACTCTGCCACTTTCAGTTTGACACATTAGTTATCAAACTGAAGAGTCAAGCTCCCTCAAAATTCATGGTGCTTCTTTAGCCATACAGAGGAACAAGTCCAGCACATTTCTAAGCTAATACGTGACTTTGAATCTAAATCTCCCAAGCACGCAACCTAGCCACAAATCTTAGCTACCTACTTTTGCAAATGTCAGAAGGTCTTTGTTTCGTCCTAACAAGGAACAGAAAAAAACTCAAAGTAATGGAAGTTTCATCTCTTGCTTTATCTGGCATTCCACCTGAGTTGAATTGTAGCAGTAGTTGGATGAATTTATCAGGCTATTTCAGACACACACTGAGTGTATTCACTAGTTGTCCTCACATGAAAAATATATAAGGTCTACTTAGAGTGAACTCGATCTGATATCTAATTTCATATTGCCCTTCATCCCCTCTGATGTCCAGTCTGCAATGGGCTTAAGTACAGATAGCGAGGTTTCTGTAGTTACAGAAAATTTACTGATTTGTGCCACACAAAAGGTCACACAGTAACATTTGTGTCTGCTACAGTATTACCTGCTGTGTGCAGTCATAGCACAGCTATTTTATTTTAGTTAACTGATCTCAGAAATTAAATCACTGTTCTACTCTGACCTGTAATGGCAAAAACCAGCATCACGCAATTCTCTTTGTTTCAGAAGTACTCATTCAAGTCACCAACAGGAAGACTGCTTCCCTTTATTACATGCCCTGAAAACCCTCTAGAACATAAGTCAATAGCCTAGAACTTCTGCAAGCTGTGTTTCTCTTCCTCTTAGACTTTAAATCTACAGTAGGACAACAACACTTGACATATCCAGAGACCCAGTCAGGCAAGTAGGTTAGCTTAAAAAAAAATCCAAAATCCTAATAGAGTCACAGTGTGGGATACAGATTCATTTTAAAGAGATTCCTTTCTTCAGTGTGGGAACATTCACATCTTTCTTTGAGCTTCACACTTCTGCTCCTTCACATCTTGGAGCATGAGTACACTGATGTCAAGAGCTCATCAGGAGCACAGCTGTTCCCTTGTTGCAGCTGGCTGGAGACCTTTCCACAAATGGACATGGAAATCTAAAAGTTGCTCTCCCCCATGCTCACAAAGCCATGAGCCCTTGAATGACTTGGCAGCAAATATTCTTTAGTCAGTCAGTAGCAAATCGTGGCAGTGTACTAGCGCTGAGGTCATCACAACTAATCATCCCAGCAGGAAGCCCTGCAAGGGCAGAACTATCCACCTGTGGGCTACTCTGTTCGCTTTCCCTAGCAGCATGCACTATAAGAAAAAGCAGAAAGAAGGGGCATGAGAGAATGCGTAGTAGAAGAGAAAAGCTCAGATTCAGATCTTGCACCAAGAAAAGTCACATTTGACCAGAATCCCATTACCTTCTTGCTGGCAGCACAGCATTGAGAGCCCACATAGCACATTATTCTCACAGCTTAAAAGCCTCTGAACTATCTAATCATGGAGGATCCTATAGCAGTTTGCTACAGGAAGAGTAGGATTGTCCCTGTTTTCTTGCCATATACTCCATCCACTCTCTTTTAGCAGCAAACTAGTTCAATTCTGTTTTTAGGCTTAGGAATTTTTTAAAATTTATCCAAGTAACTTTTACCTCATTTGGTGAATTTTGAGATGAAAGACATCATATCAGTAAAAAATAAGTTTTATTTTTTCTTACTACCACAACACACAGAAACAATTTTGATAAGGTTCTGGAAGAAAAATTAAAATAAGTTTTTATTTTTAGTTACAGTCATCCAAGAGGAGAAACTAAAAATCCAATTTCTGAGCTAGAGAGAATTTCCACAGCAGAGCTATAAACCCCTGCAAAGCACATTTTATATCATAAATGATGAAAAAGGCTTATACTCCATCAGCTAATTCCCTACAGAAGGTACTGTCCTGGAAACCAGAAAACCAGTATCATGATATCTGAACATTTCAACATCTGAAATATCACTGCATTGGTTCTTCTAGCAGCAGCTAACATCCCTGCAAACCACAAACGCGTTTTCATTCTTTTTCTGCAGGCTGCCCTGAGGTTTGTTTGGACGCTGATGCCTCTCAGTCTTTAAACACAGATACATATGTGATTACAAAGTATTCTTTTGCGTCTTGGTAAGGTGCTGACTGAGGAACAAAGAGATTAAAATTTGCTCAGTTACATAAAAGCAAATCTTCAACACAAGCTATCAACAGTAATCTAATTATATCTGCAAATTATGATCTGCAAACCTTTTTAGGGTCATTAAGGCAGCCTTCACACTTCTTTGCCTAGGATCTGTCAAAGCATCATAATTAGTTTGGTGGGTCTGATGATCCTTTCCAAGTATTCTTTTAATTCCATGAATTGTCATCATCCCTGTTTGTCACGGATAAACCAACTAAGTGCTATTTAAAAGAGAAGAAAAAAAGAAAAAAAAAAAGAAAAAAAAAACTAAAAAAAGAAGAGTAGATGCATGGCTACAACTACTCCATCCCACCACAAAGAAATACTAGACCACCTCCAACAGAGGTAGGGGCAATGTGAACCAACCTGGAATACTGCATAACTCACTGTTATCTCAGAGATTGTAATCAAGCACTACATCATCTTGCATCTCTGGAAAGACCTGTGTGAAGGGAACCCTAGAACATCTAGGCATGGTAGTAATAAGCAATGAAGAATGCACCATGACCTCAGGCCAGTGGTTCCACTGTCATTTCAATGGCACACCTACATCTTAAAAGTGTCCCTTGACATTCCTGGCCTGTGCTTCACATGTTAGACATGTGGGAAGAAAAGGATATTCATCTTTTTAAAAGTCCAAGACCAGTAGTAGTGAAATGTGTTGTAAAATGAGGGTTTGTAATGTATTTAGAAACACTCTCTGCTAGAGTAAAGAAAAAGATATTGGTGAAGGCTATCAAAGAATCTGGGAGGTCATATAATCTACATCTGGGCTACTTGGACTTGTAAACAGGAGACTAGATGGCACAACACCTGTGACTGCAATTACCTTGTAATCCCTGTTTACATTTTTGTTGGAGTGGCTAATCTCAGAACAAAGCACACAACATACACACACACAATATGAGAAAACTGAGAGTCAGCCATGAGAACACTATTCATAGTATTTGCAGATATGTATTTCAACAGCAGTACTTGAAAGGTCTGCTTCAAATGCCAAATTAGAATTTGCCTGATCAAGATGAGAACTAGATCTAATTGATTCCAAAGTATTGGACTTCCAGTTGCAAAGTAAACTGTTGTTTCTGTGCTGGAAATCAATGTCTCCTCTATCTCATAGAGAAAAAAAAAATTGATACATTAGCAAAAAAACATTAATTAATGGCCAGAATAATTTAAATGTATTTTAATATATGCTGATTTCATCAATGAATGGATTAAAAAAAACTAAGATTATAAGCATTATAAGGAATGTCTATACAGATAAATTAGCACCTACATCCAGAGGTTTCGGAAATCAACCATCAAAAATGCATGAGATGATGAGTGGTAGAGGCATAGTACATTCTCATACCTACTGTCACACCCAGCTCACGCCTCCTGAGAGGCATGAACATTAGTCAGTGATAGATATCTGGATCAATTAGGTTTATGTGGCAAATCTTGGTAGTTGGGCATGGGGAGAAATGGACTGCAGTGATGGCTTCTGTGAGAAGACACCAGAAAATGCCCCATGTCAGGACAGAATCTGTTACAAGACAGACCCACAACTGGCCAAGGGTGAGCCAACCAGGGATGGTGGCAGTTCCTCTCTTATAAGGTATTTAGAAAGGGGCAAAAAGTCTGGCATAACTGCAGCAGGCAGAAGAGAGGAGTAAGAAAATGTGAGAAAAGCCATCCTGTTTACAGCAAGGTCAGGAAGGAGTAGGAAGTGTGCCAGTGCAGGGATTCCCCTCCAGCCTGTAATGAAGGCCATGGTGAAGCACATTGTCGTCATGCAGTCTGTGGAGCTCAACAGTGAAGCCTCCTGCAGCCCACAGAGGACCCCATCTCAAAGAAGGTGGATAAGCCCTGAAGGAAGCTGTGAACCCTTGGAAAACCCAGGCTGGAGCAGGCTCCTGGCCTGAACCACAACACCATGAAGAGCAGTCCACATAGAAATACATTTTCCAGCAGGACCTGTGACCCCATAGGGGATCCTGCTCCACACTGGAGTAGCCTGTTTCTGAAGGACTTCCCTGTGAAAAGGGCCTGTGGTGGAATAGTTCTTGAAAAATTTGAGCCCATCGGAAAGACCCCATGCTGGAGCAGGGAAAGGGTGTGAGGAGAAAGGAGCAACAGAGAAGAAGCATTATGAAGTACTTGCAACCTTCATTCCCTGACTCCCTGAGCTGCTCAGGGGAAGAAAAAAGAAGAATTGGGAGGAAAATTGAATACCGAAAGATGGGAAAAGTGAGAGCAAGGAGTTTTTATAGTAGTTCCTGCTTCTCATTATCCTGCTCTGCTTAATCAACAATAGATTAAATAAACATTGCTAAGTCAAGTCTTGTCAGCACTTGTAACTGGTGCATGACCTCTCTGTCTTGATCTCAATCCATAGAGTTTTTAATCATATTTTCCTCTCCCATCTTGCTTAGAAAGGGAAGTGATAGAGCCACTTGCTGTGTGCCTGCAAGCCAGCAAAGGTCAACCCACACATTCATTAAAAGTAGTAAAACACTAGGAGTCAAAAACCATCATGCACGAAATAAAACTAAATAAACATCACCTAAACAGGAGAGAGTAGCCCACCTCAATTTCCTTCAGTGAACCAGAGCATATTTTTTAATATCGTTCCAACGATATTCATCAGTGAATCTGTTTCTCTCCTCTCAGTGATGGAATGTCAAGCTTTTCTTTCCTATATTCAGTCAGTCTTCTCATTATCTTAATTAAAACAAGTGTTGAGATAACCTGGGTTATTTTTAAGAAAAGGTAACCTTTAAAAGCATAAGCCCATGTTGTATTGGGTCTGATCAAGGTGAAGCTCACAGCCCTGACAGTGCTGTGCTTTGCATTGGTAGCTGGCTGGGTGCTGATAACAGGGCAGTGTTTTGGCTACTGCTGGGCAGCAATGTCCCTCTGATGTTCCTTCCCCCATCGAAGGGGATGGGGGTGGCCAAGATCCTGGGAGGGGATACAACCAGGCCAGCTGACNTGACTGAGCGGGCACCTGGCCCCTAGCCAGGGTCACTACACCATATGCAGAAAAAAATGCAGAATGAACAACTACCAAATTCCTGAGTCTCAATCAATTCACCTTAAAGTCTGCACTAAAAAGAAGTCCTTTTGACTTAGAAAAGGTGAGCATTTACTGATACATTGTAGCAAGCATATCCTGGAAATTAGCAGGAACCTCCCAGTATAATTAAATATTAATTGTATTAAAAGTACAGCAAATTATTGAGATGGAAATAAATACTAACATTTTTACTAAAGTATTATGAGCTATTAGATTATATTATCCTCTAAACACTGTGAGCTGGTAGTTGAGATACAGGGAGAGGCTTGAAATACAGCCAGCATTTTAAGAGCAATGGTCTTGTTTTCAGATAAGCCAGAGCATAGCAAATTTGCAACTAAGAACAGATAACTTTCGATATGCATGTGGAAGTTTTTCTAATCTGCTAATAATCAGCAGTATTATCAAAATCATGAAACTGTGACATTCTCTACAGGCAAATTTCAGTATGTACTGCACATTACTTTCTCCTGTTGAATTTGCAGTGGCTTTTTTTTTTCTAAAGATACTAGCATAAACCATGCAGCAGGTACTCAGTATCTCATAGGAGAGGACTTTATTTACAAAAGGCATACTTGTTCACTACATCAACAAAAAACTCAGCTCCATGTTCTCTTTAAAAAGTTTGGCACTACGAATTAACTATCATTCTTCATCTGTCTGGTAATGGAAATAAATTACCTATCCATGTGGCTGAAGCAGAAACTTACAGGACTTTCCTGTGGTTTTTCAAAGGATAGATATGTTTGTAGAGAGTATGATGACGTGAAAGATGTGAACCAGTGCATTCAGGCTACTCATATACAAAGCACCTTATGATAATTCAGAACAAAAAAGTAGTTCACAATCCAAGCAACACACCATTCTTAAATTGTTCTCCTGGCAAGAGAAACACAGGGAAAACTCTTTGAACTCTCCCACTACCCACTCTTGCCCCATGCATGTCCCCTGAAACAGCCTGCCGAAATTGCCTTCAAACATCTATTCACAACTGCCTTCCTCCACTGCAAATTATGAAGCTGTACCTTACCAAATCTGTTTTCAGTGAGGAGTCACAAGATCTCCCAGCTTTTGCCTTATTTCTATTTATTTCACAGCTGTATACACACTCCAGGAGCATTTAATTAACTTGTTCTGTCTCAATGATTGTCCCGGTTTTGGGCAGGTATTTACCAAGAA
>VZRX01008161.1:1662-18312 GCA_013398075.1 Notiomystis cincta
TGGCCCTGCACTCACCCCCCCACGATCCCACCCTGTGCACCCCTGAGAGCATCATCCAAAGGCTCCCGGAGCTCTGTGCCCGTTCCCTGGGGAGCCTGGGCAGTGCTCGACCCCCCTCTGGAGGAGGGAGCCTTTCCCGACAGCCAGACTAACCCTCCCTGAGGCAGCCGCAGCCGTTCCGTCCCACGGGTCCTGTCCTTGGTGCAGAGAGAGCGACTCCGAGCCCCGGAGCGGAGCGGGCTGGAAGGGAGCTCACAGCCCGGCCCGCCCCGTCCCTGGGCAGGGACACCTCCCGCTNGAGGGAGGATTGGGGTGGATTGCGCGGGCGGGCCCGGTCCGCGGCCTGGGCCGCCCGCGGCGCTGCCTCGTGGCGGCCCTGGGGAGGTGTGAGGAGGGTCCCGCGGAGCCTCCCACGGGGCGGGGAGAGGAACGGCTCCGGGAAATCCTTCGGGAGTCCGCATACAGGGCTTTATCCACTAAATACAAGCGATAGGTCTCCAGTTTTTGTGGGTTGGAAATCTTTTAACAGCGCTGGGCTTTTCCGGAGGTTGTTCCCGCAGCTCAGTGGGAAACGTGCGAAAAGCAGTAGCAGCGTTGTAGAAGGATTGGGGATCGTGCACCGCGGGGATGTGCGTGCGGTGTAGGAGGGTTAAGGAGCAGCTTCACAGCCCCAAGGCTTTGAAAAGCGTCCGAGCGGTGCTCAGGCACCTGTGACTCCTGGCGACTCTGAGTCCTGTACAAGTCTAAGGGTTGGCCCTTGTAAGTCCTGATTTAGCACATAAAAAGAGAACTGATTCACTTCCATATGCTCTGCGCATGATGAGAACTATGTTGGTAGGGACATCTGAGAGACTGATGAATGCCAACATATCTGAGCCGGGCATGAAATACGGAGGGCTGAGTCACCACTGGGCCTTTCTGAGCAGACCAAGCTCCCGGCTGCCCCGGTGATAATACACCGGAATTGATGCTGTAGGAAACAAAGTAGTTCAGTGATCGCATCCTGCTTAAAAATATGCAATACCAACTAGTTTTGCGGCCTCAGCTCTTCAAAGAGCTGATATTTAGGTTGCATCGGGAGATTTTAAGTATTTTGGATGTTGCTTGGATTTTTCAAAGTAGTATTTGTGTATATTGAATCCTTTTTGGAAGAAGAAAAGCTAATGTGCTTTCTTGTTTTCATTCCAGCAATGTTTCAGCTACACTCTTCCTTCTTGTGGCTTCAGTACAGGTAAATGTTGCTTCTTAAATAGAAAGTTGGAATTAGCAAATGTTGGATTTGTGTTTACCAGCTGGACTGGAGTACTGCCCGAGGGAACTACAGGATCAGCAGCTCTCATTCAGGCATTGCCTGTCCTGTCTCAGGCAGGCCTCACTTTTCTGCTGGGAAAAGTCACCTGGTTGTTTGTCCTGGGCAGTGGTTATGAGGCTTCTGTTGTTTATGAACCACTGCTCATCCTGTGACCAGACTGCAACAGTACCCCAGGTGCCTTTTTTCCTTCCTTACTGGTGTTTCTTTGGGAAAAGTGCCTGGAGTACGTTGTAGAAAACGTGTAACTATGGGGATTGATACTCAGTAAATCTCAAAGCCTATGATGGTTTCATTATAAGAGTAGTGGACAGAAGGGATTTCTGAAAACTCCATGCTGAGGCTTTCTGTGTGCTTAGTGTGATTGCCAGAGAAGCTCCCTGGTTCTGCAAACATCTCCAGCTCTTTCATCTCTTCCAGATCTGCCCCCAGATGTGGAGACTTAAAGCTGCTTCTTCCCAAGGTAAAAGAAGTGATTCTTGAAAATGGAATATAAAATGGTACTTGGCATTTGTCTGACATAATTTTCTGCTCTGATAGCAGCAGAAATCAGCTCAATTCCTTGAGCAAAGCTATCTCTGGTGCCACAGTGATGACACTTATTTGCTACTCTTGACCAAGAGAGTGATGAGCACTTTTACCACCATAACAGTTTTCTGAGGCACAGCAACTTAAAATTCCCCTCGATGCTTTGGCTGCTAAATACACTGTTCACAAGGTTTTTTTCTTCCAGGGTTTGAATCCTGCCCTTCAGAGACGTGCAGAAGAAACATGACCTGGTAAGAAATGAGTACTTCATGTAGAAGTGTCTTCACAGAGCTGTTAAAACACTGCAGTGGGAAGGATGGGGATGCGTTTCATGATTAATTTCCACTAAGACCAGAAAAAATTTATACTTGCTAGTATTCAAATCATGAAATATTTGTCTTTTTATTGGGAAACTTCACTTGTCAGAGCAGTCACAAGAGGCAATTGCTTGGTACTGTGATTGCAAAGCAGATACAGTGATGATGGTATAGTTCAGCAGAACCTTCTGTGACGAACACTTCTGTTCTTCGCCCCTATCTGATGTATCTGTCTCTTGTGGTCTCCAGAGGAGCTGTGGGCCTGGCCACAGAGGCTGGAGGGATCTGATTTGGTTTTCTGTTGTTGCAGGCACTGGGAGATGAAGCTGTAAGCTGTTACAAGGTAAATACTGCATTGCTGGCATCTGTAAAAACCCGTTTCATCGCTGCTGTGTGGAAAGGCTGCTGTGTGATGACTGCATAGTTCATCAGATAACCTGTGATGATCACAGCTACTGTCTTTCGCCTCCTGTCTGATGCAGCCTTCTGGAGCTTAGGCTATTTAAAAAAATCATGGGGGAAGCTGAAGGTGAAACACTGTTTTGCTCCATGAATGTTTTGAAAATTATCTCACATAACCACTAGATGGGTTAAACACAAAGAAAATAGAATGACTAGAAGATGAAGAGTAGAATGTGGTAGTGAAGTCAAGCAGAATAAGGTTCATCAGGTGTTACTGCTCTGGGTTCTAAAACTGTTTTGTGGCTTTGCAGGCTGCCCTGGACAGAGGAGCCCCATGTTTCTTGTGTGAGAAACTGTTTCTCCTGTTACTGGTGTTGGTGAAGACATGGCCTTCCTGACTGAAGGTAATTAATAAACGTTTATTTTCTCGATGGATGCTACTTTTGTCTGTGCTGCATTTGAGTTTGGGAGTTTGCTTTTGGAGATACTTGCAAATGCATTTTGTCCTTCAAAAGTGTTAGGCAAAGATAAGTACTGTAAGTGTGCCTTCAGCTTCCTGTGTTTCACAGTAAGTGCATGAAATAATTGTGGTGTTAAGGGTCTCTAGAATTTTCCTGTTAAAACTAAATCGTGAATGAGACCTTACTGTGAATTTAGTGTCCTGAATGGTTTTCCTGAATATGCACAACTCTGTTAAACAAAGCTCATGTCACTGGACTCTGCAATTGCAAGGTTTACTCCTGCTGGCAATTTCGGCACACTCTGGAGTTGAGGAATGAACATCTCAGTGTTGAAGAGTGCTGGGAAATGGCTTTACACCCTGCTTTAGAAGGGGAAGGGAGTGTTGCAGCCTGCTGTAAATGATGTTGAATCAGGTCTCTGATCCCCATGAGGATAAAATGTGACCAAACTCTGATACAGTATTTTACTGGAATTGTTCTTACAATATAACTTCCTGCTGGACCCTGCCTAATAGCAAATCTTTCTTTGCAGGTTTCCATATGTTTCTCATTGTGAGGTAAGTACTTGTTTTAACTTCTTAAGTATTAGGATTTCAACATATAAGTTAAGTATTGAACTGCTTGTCAGCTAGGGAAGAAGGGGCAAGGGGCCTGTTGGCTGTGGCTTGCATCTCAGCCAAAACAGGAGGATGTTTTAAAGGGGAACTGCTGGCTGGAGCCCAGCCTTGCCAGGCTGGTGTGTGCTCAACTGCTCACTGTGAGCTCTTGAATGGGCTCTGATGGCATTATTGCAGTATTTGACCTCTTGGCCATAGCAGGCTAACCCTGTAGCAGGGCTGTGTAGGGGCTGACAGTGTGAGCTCAACTTGCCTGTGTGATGAGATGTGACTGCCTTGACTTCAATCATGGAGGTCTGTAATTAGCTCTATCTGACTGCAGGCACCTGCCTTGGGTTTCAGCTTCCTGTGCTTGTTTGTGTACTGTCCTGATGGTTTGCTTTGATCCAGGTGTGATGGAGCTGGGAAGGTGTGATGGGAAGTAATGCACCTGGTGCTGCTGCCAGCCAAAAGTGAGTTGCTGACACGAGTGTGACTGGTCAGAACTGTGTGATACAGGGAATCAAGAACTCAATAGATCCTGGCCTTTACAGTGCAGCTGCAGCATTAAGCAGGGTTCTGGATGGTTTTATTACCTTTACCAGGTAAAAAGGCCACAGATTTGCCAGCAGCCTGCAGGATTCACTCACCCCAGGTGTGCTGCAGGTAACTTGAAATGACCTGCTTTCTGTGACTAAAAAGAAATATTTGGGATCATTTAAAATGTATCACTGCAATGGACTATTTGAATTCCTGCTTGATAAGAAAAGCCCTGTGCTACCAGGGTGCCACACATTCTGGGCTGAGCAAGTGCCATGCAATTACTTGCTATTAAATTTCTTGCTGTTTAAATTTAGTTGACTCCTTCAGGGTTTAGCATTGCTCTTGAATGCTTTTGCAGTGAATTTATGTCAATGGCTCGATCAGAGCTCTTAGGGTGATGTGAATGAAGATGGTGTTGGGAGTAATGTCTGAAATCCTAAGGTCAGATCCCCCTGTAAGGAGAGACAAGTGATACAGCATTAAGCTGCTCTTGGCATGTACTGTTGGTGATGAATTCTAAGCAATGGGAATCTCTCTGAAAGAGGCTGAGGAGAACTGTTGTGCTGAAACAGTACCCACTTTAACACCCTTATCACTGCCAAGAGTGTGTTAGTACCATTTCACTTCTTAACAGGGTGAAGCTTGCATGGAGTTTGTGTGAGAAACAAAATGGTGTGTCTGAGGTGAATGGGATTTAGTATTTCCTGCAAAACTGTCTTTGTGCTGAATGCTTAGATAGTAGTGCCTAAAATTAGTTCTATAAGATAGCTGATTTGTCTTCCCTTTATTGTGTTTGTGTGTTCTGTGGGCACTACTGTAACTGCACTGTGGAACTAAAAACCTTTGTGCTGTGGCTGTCACTTCTCAGCAGTTTTTGCTACTAATGTTTATATTGGCTCTATACAAATTCGGGTTATGTTCTAGAGGATTGCTGTATGAACTTGTTTTCAAACAAACTGGAACTCTCCAAACACTTGGAAAGACAAAAGTCATCTTGAAAACCTATGGAACTTGTATTTTAGGTGTTTAAAATAATGAAATACAACATTGTTGGGGGAGACAGTATCACAAAGCAAAGTAGTAACTTTTTACTTTCCCTGATTCTTCCAATGCTTGTAATTCTGTATCTCCAGTGCAGTTAGGATTTGTAAGCTTTGTGTATCCTATTTGGGTGTTGTGAGTTGAACTCCTGAGATGCCAGCTGAAAGTCAGTTTCTTTTTAGGTAAAAGTTTGTTGAATAGAAATTCATAGATAAATAAACTTTGCATATAGTGTTGCTGTCTGATATTCTGAAAGTACTTCTCTCTTCCTCAGGAAGGGACTGTGCTGTCTGCAGCCTCACTGGGTGAGTCCACACAACAGTTAAATTGTATTAGAAACTTTTGGGAATACTTGTAGCCAGTGATGAAATTGATTCTGCCAAATGAGTTACTGTGATATTACCCTTTCCGTTCCTTTTCCGTCTGAGGTTACAAAGCTGTTGCAGAGCTTTTGGCAGTTGTGCTGCTGCATATGCTAACTGTGTTTCCTTGGTTTAGGTGAAGAGGCCACTCTGAAACCAGCCTATGAACAGTTGAGAAGGTGAGTGTAACTGCTGTAATAATGCATTTGTTGGAACAAGTGATGATAACCTTAGCTTGAACTCTCTCACTGAACAGAGATGAAATTCTAAGGTCTGAGATGTTCCCATCAAGTGTGTTGTGCTGGTTTGGTACCTTATAATGGTTCTTAGGTTTGTCTTAATAGGTGGAATGTTGCTGATAAATGAACAGTTGCTGATAAATGAACAGTTGCATGAACAGCATTAAAAAAAGCTGATGTGTTTTTACCTCACTGGTTATGTTTGCCTGACACTGATTGCAGCCAATAAAAATCTGCAAACTCTACCTGGTGTTTTGACCTCCTTTCTGTCTGGAACAACTTGATGTAAAACAGCTTCAGGCTACTGTATTGAAATTTAAAATGCTTGATTTAGAGCAGGAACTCTGAACTAGGTTAGATACAAGTCCTGCAAGTGTCTTAACCAAGGTGTCAAATACTGCTAGTGCAGACTGCAGGTGGACAAAGCTAAATAACTTAAAGAATATTTCAAGTATTTAAGGTGAGAGCTGAGCTTACTACTTATATATTTGCTATTAAAATCATAGTGCACCAGTAATCCTGGTATTATGTGTTAAGGTGCATATCTTGTCAGAACAAGTGTACAGCTTGGACTTTGTTACCCTTTTCCAAGGGTCCTGGATTTGAGCAACACATTTGGCCTTCACAAGGAAAAAAGTTCAGTTGGAGAGGTGGGAGATTTTGATAATAGTAATTAACAACAGTTTACTGTTTGAGTCACTAAGGCCTGCTAAGATGTTTCTGCTTTCTAATGCTCATTAATGAAAGCTTTCTTCTCTGAAATTCATTTAAATTCCTCCCTGGTCTCGGGACTGATGTGAATATGGGAAAGTCAGTTGAGAAGAACTCCTTTTCTGTAACACTTCAACTAGTGCTGTAGAATGTCTAATGGGAAGTAAAGCTACCTACCCAAACTGCAGCAGGATAATTTCCAGATTATTAGTGTTGCCTAGAACCTTTCAATAAGAGGAGAAAGTTTATCTCCCACTCCACCTGGTATGATCTTGAATTGCATTTTATAAATGTTTTTAGCCTGAATAGTACTTCATCCTAGAGAAAATAAATTAGACATAATGCCCACATGTGAATTAAATCTCTTTTGCACTAAAACAAAAGCCATTAATAAGGTCTTGTTTTCATCCAGAGCTGATTAGTAGCCTCTTAATATTCCCCCATCACTACTTTTTAAAATACCACACTTCGTTGTGCCTGTTAAAGAGCTTGAAGGGACTGTCATAGCCTGCAGTGTAAAAGAAGTCTTCATGGAATGATTGGCCTCTGTTCCTTAAGGTTCTGGCCAAGGCATCAGCTTCCTCAGCATATTTCTCTGGGGAAGCAAATCCACCAAAGGACCTGGTAGAAATGAGAAAGGGAGATTTTTTTTTTTGGTTCAAGCTCCTGGCTTTATTTTCACAGATTAAAACCTCAGACTTGCAAACAAGTTTGAGCACTAACTGCCCTGCATGTGTTGTGGCAGTTCAGGACTACAAATAAAGGGTGCTGGGAGAGTGGTTTAGATAGTCTGTAGAACAGACTATCTTCAGAAGATGATTCTGGAGGCTGCATCTCTATCAAACTCAATGGAATTCTCAGGTGTTTTCTAAAAAAATTAGTGTTTCACAACTTGATCATTTCACTTTGTGGTAAGACACCCAAGCATAAGACTTTCTAATGGTTGGATTTTAGCAATTAAACCTCTGAACAGCAGGGTCTGTCCACACTGAATCATCTCTTAATGTGTAGCCCCCACTTAAATGAGGGCAGCTGCTGGCCTGGGTTCAGCTGGTGTCAGCTGTGCTGGTTTGAGCTTACCGGACAAAGAGAGCTGCTGCCTTCCGTTCCTCGATAAACACATCGGAGTCAGTGGGCTGGGGGGGGCACTCCTGGTGTTCAAAGGGCACAAAGAAAGAGATCTTGAAGTCTGTGCAGCCTGATTTTACCAGGCAGGTCACTGGCACAGTCATATCAATCTTCATTTCTAGAGGAAAGGAAAACCAGTTGTCAAAGCTGCATTTCCCAGCTCCTCTACTGCTCATTATTAGTGATGTTTGTTAGCTACCTAATAATTCTTGCCATTGAAAACCAGCACATGGTACCTTTTTCATTCTTTCCCTGGATGTAGTGGAAGAGTTTCCAGAAGCCCTGGCGCATTGCTTCCTTCTGAGTTTCTCCCCTGATGACTGTGCTGACCCACTTTGCCATCTCATACTGACGCAGTTCGTAGTCTTTGGCCTGAAAGGCAGCAGAAGTCACAGTAACTGAAATTAGTGTTGACTGAAATTAGTAGCTACTTCTTCCAAAACAGCATGCAAGTGTTGCAGTTACCTTTGTCTCTGCTGAGCTCCACCGAGGGGACTGCAGGTCCAGGGACAGAAATGTTTGCTTGAAGGACTTGATCATCTTGCCAGAGCTGGAAGGCAAACACAGTTCATTCATCTTAAATTAATACGGCCCTAGGGCTTTTCAGTTCTCACTGAACTGGTGGAAGACCTGAAAAAAGGCTGGAAGCCATTTAGCCCTGCAGGAAAAGAGCACCAGGACCAAGAAATTGCCTCTACTGGAGGAAGAGTTCTTTCAGGATATGCTGCCCTTGCTTCTCCATGACAAAAAGCTATTTCCTGACAGCAAAGCGAGATTCTGCAAGTGGGAGTTTTGTGGAAATCTCTAAGTCAAAAGAACTTCTGGCTATTTGCTCCTGGATGAAAAAGTAGTGGTATGGTGGGTGATCTGGTGTTGACTATGCCCTTAACTTCACTTGGCCTCTCAGGATTTCTGATGACTTTCTTAAAGGCCTTTAGCCTTAGAGTCCTGTGGAATAAATGAGGTTTTCTGCATTTATGTATGAATAACTGGTTTTGTCCCTAGCCTTCACATGGGAGGAAAAAAGGTGAAAACTTAAAAACACTGTCCCAAACAAAGCAAGTGAAAATACTCAACTGTTGAAATAATCAGATCTGGTTAAATGCTGAGATTTTAGTGGCCTCCACATATGACTTCTGTTGTTAACCAGGCACACTAGTGTAGGACCTACATTCTGACAGTCTCTGCCTTCTGTTACATTACCATGTCCTTTGCCCTTCAGGTTGCAAAGAGCACATAATTCAGTGATTATCTGGATTCTTAAGTCACAGAATGTTGTCTTCTCAGACTACAACTTAATTACCTGTTTCTTGGGTAACAATGTGAGTTTTGTAAAATCAACTGCCTTGTGCTACTTGACTACTTTTTTACCTGTTCCATCTACTTGCAATATCTGGACTACTGTTGAATTCTATTAATCCCCTTCCATACCCTACCTAGAGGGAGCTGTGAAGAGTTCTTGGGATCTGAGGTTGAAAAGTTTTTATTAAAACATGCACACAAAAAAAAAGCCCCAAACCCTGGTGGTACTGGGTTCCCTCAGAATCTGTAAAATAAGTAGTACATGGAGCCACTTAAATGGTGAGTTTTTCCAGCAGCTCCTTCAGTTGTCACCACGGACCAAAGGAGGGTCAGAATCAAACAGCTGGATATGGCTGCTAGTAGCAAAGGCAGGTGCTGTTCCCTTCTGTGTCCCAGCCTGAAAGTACATCCTCTCCAGCAGAGCTGACCAGAATGATGGTCCCCAGGGACTGCTGGACACTTGTACTCTAGTAAAAGACTTTGTCCATGCTGTTTGTAAATCAACAAAGCATAATAAAGCAGGAATCCGTATATTTAGAAGCAAATATAAGGAATTACACTGAAATTTCCTACAACAATTTATTGCCATTTCAAAGACAGAGATGCTGCTTAACACTTGTATTAGCTACTGAACAAGCTGGGTTCTCTTTACTGGCTAACTCCAATCCCTTCCCAACATACCTTTCCTTAACTACTGCGTGGACCTCAGCTCTGGAGTTTAGAGCTTTATGGCCAGTACTGCCAGTGACTGCAGGCTAGAAATTTTTTTTAAATTATATAAAATAATGCTTTTGGATGAGGAGGATAAACAGAAGAATCTTCCAGATGTACAGGAAAGCTGAACTTTGAAACATCCATCTATTCATATAAATACAGAGCATTCAGGTTTTCTCTGCAGCTGTTAACACATGGGCCAGAGGGACAGGCAGCAGGTTACCCTGCTAGCACGACTAAGTGCAGCCATAACATGCCACTCCACAAACTGCTGGTGCTACTAAAGAAGTGGAGAAGGTAGGCATACTTACAGTTTCAGCTGTCCTTGTCCTTCTGGCTCTTGCACTGTGTCCTGTGGGGGCTGCACATTCTCGTAAGATACTGCATGGCAGTGTTTATTTGAGTTTGGGCAAGCTCCTCCCATGTCTCAGCCCTACTGGAGGGGGCTGCTGTTATGAAAACCAGAAGGCTGGAGACTTGTCCTGCTCTGGGTCTCATTGGAGAGTCCCCATGCGAGTGCCAAGAGCCCCACCTACTACCCACGAGGCAACACTGGGACTAGTGTGTGATCTGGCTCCATAAACAGTTTTGCACCCTTGTGTAACTCCTCCTGTTTGCCACGGCTGTGTGCCCACTTATGTCAGGGTCAGTGGCAGGTTTTGTGCTTTGGGAGAAAGGATTTCACATAAATAACGTGTCTCCCTCCCCCCCCACCCCCGGATTACGGGAGAGTGGTGTTACAGAGAGTGCCAGCTTTTCCTTTTTACCACGGGGGGAAAGGGTGGTTGGGAATCTGGCTGCACACTCTGCTGAGACCATCCTCACGAGATTTTTGCTGGCGTGTTATGAAAGACAGACAGTGTTCTCTGATGGCTGGCTGTTCTGAGTGGTATTTGAGGCTAATCAGCCCTCTTAGCCCTTGGATATCTGCACAAAGGGGTTATACAAAGCTATTGTGAAATCCTGTCCTGCTTATAATACACACAGCGAAGCTGGGCTCTTCATTTAGCCAGCTGCAGCTCCAGACATAGTTCGGGAGCAGCACAATAGGGCAGATTAAACTCCACAGTTTGTATTCTGAGAACACCTCTCACTTTGTCATGGTTTGTGCAAATTCCTTGCAGCCAAATTCAGCTAAGCCCTCGGGGACATTTGACATCAATAGCTGGGAATAACTTTTAACAGGAAACCCACTTTGCTTGAAGGGAGCTTCATCAGGATGCTGTGTGATACACTCCTGTTCTGAAAAAGGAAGTAAGAGCATGCCAAATAGCAATTGTGAATTTATCTCTAAAGCCACAAATCTCTCCAGAGTCACAGAAGAGGGTGGTGTACAGAGTCATTTACTACTGGAGTTTATTAGAACAGGCTGAGGCCTGAAATGTGGAACCAGTTATCGGCAGGGTTGGTAGTTTTTATTTTATGGAGTAAAATATTTCTCCATTTTGCCTGTGCTCTGCTTGGGTCAAACAGGAACATCAGGAGGGTGTTTGGAGGAGCAAAGGCTGCTTGGTCTTTGCTTGAGAGCTGCAGACATACAAAGGCAAGGGATAGTGTAAGGTGAGTTGTCACCTTGCCCTGTCACCCCAGGGATGGAAATGTTTTTGAACACCTCCAGACTAGAAAAGGCCATATGAAAAACAATACCCAGCAACAATAGTTTGGCAAATCTCCACAAATTTACCCCAGTGGTGAGCACTGAGAAGTATTACCTTGGAAGGGGTGCAATAACTGTAGATAAAGACAAGCCCACAGTGGATTCTCATTTGGTTTCTGAAGCAGAGAGGCCCAGAACAAACCCCCAGTGAGTTTGTATGTGTCCAGCTGATGTCCCTGACAAAGAGCTGACTGTTCCTGGTGGAGCACACCCCCAGGCTGGAGAACAATCCTCAGTGTTTTCCCAAGAGCTTGTTTTCCAGCACTCTTGTTTTTACACATAAACATTGAGATAACATGTCAACAGCTGCATGAGACAGTAGGGCAGGCATGGGGACATGTATTCTGTTTATATACATTCTAAAACTTAAAGAATGGGATTGGGATTGTGGTGCAAGCTGACACAGTCTCACCAGTACCTCCAAATAGAGGAAAATCCAAGTACACAGCAGCCATTAAGGCTCAAAGGCTCTGTGACCTTTGATCTCTGTGCAATGTCATAAATACGTGTCTGGGACTTGGCTGGCATTTTCTAGAACAGTAACAAAGCAATATTTTTCTGTTCCCTTGCCTTAAGGAGCAGAGATGAGGGCACAAGCAGATAAAAGCATGTGGTTTGTACCTTAATTTTACTGTCTTCATCTGTGCAGGAACACTGTAATGAATTAGTACTTAAATAATAACTTGATTGGATAAGGACAAGAACAAACCTGTGATATGATCACTTGTGATTTCCACTTGTGATTTGTGCTTTTCCTCTCTGTAACAAGACCTTGAGCAACATTCTCCTCATCAAAACTGCTTCCATCTGCTCTGTGGCAGGATTACAATGGCTGCAGTCACATCCATGCAGTTGTGTTGTAAGTTACCTTTATCCCTAGAGGCAAGCACAGGCAGACTATTTGCACAGAAAGCAGGAATGTTTTCCACTGATCTAATTGTGTCAGGATTGGAGGAACCCAGGAAAAAAAGTGTGTTGTTACAGTGCAGTTAATGATAACTCTGAGTCATGTTCTTGTAGCTGACAAGTCTCTAGGTTAATATGAATAATGGGGATGTGAGGGACAGACAGGGATGTGTGGCCACTCACATGTTTTATCAAGTGTTCTCAGCCCAAAGCTCCAGGCAGTTTTTCCTTGCTGCCCAAGCCTGTCAGAGAATCTTTGACAATGATTTTAATTTAAAAGAGCTGAGTCTCTTCACATATAAATGGCCTTTACTTTTGTAAACATACACTCATCTGATGGTGCATAAACCTCACTTAACAGTAAAGGAGTTGAGCATGTGATGCTACTGTAGTTACTGTCCAGGGCAGCAGAAGTGTCCCTGTGTGTTGTTAGATGAACTGTGGTTTACTGCAAATTCATCTCCCAGAAGAAGCCTCTTATTTCCTTTCTCTAAAGAAAGCCTCCATCTTATATCATATTCTCACTTCTAGCACGGAAAATGAAGAACCAGCAGCATACCATTTTCTTAAGCAGCAGCTGAATGTACTATAGTACTTTTCAAAGAAGTTCCTTATTATCCTTAGAAATTGTGGGAAGGAAATCTATGCCATAACTGCACTGAGGTGGTGTTTAGACCTTATGCTCTGACCTACACATTTTGTATCAGTGGGGGAATTTGTTACTATTGGATTCACCTTCAGCCAAAAATCATCTGCTTTCTGGAAATGTGTATGTGGATTCTGTCCCTGTTTTTGCCTGATTTCAGATAGTTTGTTACAAGGGACAGGTGAAACTACTGCCTCTCCCTCCTTACTCAGTGACAGTGTTACCTAAACCTCACTGAATGAGTGGTTCTGTGCTCACTGCATCAGAGAATGCATGGAGCTGGCTGCTCATGACCAAATAAAAAGCTTCCTACACCCAACACCACTCCAGAGCATTCTTGACTTGGCATTTTCCAAAATTTCTCTGCTGAAGCTCACATTTTGAAACCATTCCAGGTTTGGGGAATTAAACCTAAATGAATCCTTGGTTCCAACTGCCATGAAAACATTCCTGTCTTCTGTGCATGGAGCCCAGAGAGAAGCCATCTCAGCTTTATATTTGCTTTATTCACTGGTTTATTTCCACAATAAGGCTTATTTTTAATATGGATCTGTCCTGGGATCTAGCTAGAAACTGAACTCCACAAGCAATTGTCTCAGCAAACTTCAGCCAGTGCAAGAAGTTGCCCAGATCCACAGTAACTTCCAGTCTTCTCTGAGTGCTGAGAGGAAATGAATTCATCTCCCCCTGCAAATTCATCCACATTCTGCTATTGTTCTTCTCAGAAACAAGAACAGGAAAAAAGATAAATTTTTATCTTCAAGATAGGAATGTCTCATTAAGGGAAAGAGGTAGCAGTGCTTACTAGAAAAAAGTCTTGACACAAATTTATTGCATTGCTGGGTTCACTTTTTTTAAATGGTGTTTAGGAGACTTAAGCCTAAAGTGTGAGGGAATATACCTTATATGCAAACATAGCTCTGAAGAGGCAACAGCTTTCTGGGCAGAAACACAGTGGGTTCTGCACTTTCCTTCTTTGACACCCCTTCCCAAAGTTTTAAAGTGATTTTTTCCTTCTCTTTTTCTTTACCTGCTTTGGCCCCCTCCTTCTCTTCCTCCCTCTCTCTCTCATTCTCAGCCTACTCCAGTCTATGTGCTGCATGGAGTGAGACCACCTGGCAGCTCCTCTGCCAAGGATGTGGATTAAGCTCCTGATGCTGCTGAAGTATTCTGAAATGGTGGGAACAGCCTCATGAGTCTGAAAAAGACCCTGATTTGCAGAAGCTGCCCTAGAGAGCTCAGGGTTTCCCTGTGTAGTCCCAAGAACCTGAGAACATGTCCAGAGGTGATGGAAACAGGCCCAGAGGGGTAGGGATTAAGACATTAAAGAAAATATTTTCCTTAAAATAGTATTTTCCACTTCTTCCAAAAAGGCATGAAGAGGTAACTGGAACTGAGGGTTTATCTCCTAAGCTCCTTCCTCATCTTACTGCCATGAATGTGGATCATATCAGAACTCTCCCATCTTCTGACAGTGGAGATATTGGTAGTGGGTGTGAGGTTTTGGTGGGCACTTCTGTTCTTTAGATGATGTGAGTAAGGCCCCCAGAGACGGATTCTTCAAGAACCTGGTCTCTCTTCATGCCTGCTCCCAGAATGAGCCAGTGCTGCACTCTGCAGCAGATGGCACTGTTGGCTGTGTTCAGAGGTGAGCTTTACTGGAAGAGTAACATCCCTCACACTCTCTTGGTTGCCAGTGGTCACTTCCACTCCAGTGCACCCTGATAGTTCTTTCCATTTCCTGAGACATAAATTTGATTATACTCTTGTTGACTGCTAATGGGAGAGCATCTTAACATCTAAAAAAATTAACAACTTGGCATGTAAAACATCTTTTATGCAGCAGACACAGCAACCTGAATCAGAGAATCACAGAATGGTTTGTTGGAAGGGACTTCAAAGATCTTATAGTTTCAACTCCCTGCCAGGGCATGTCTGTGTAAGACAGTTAAGAAAATACTAAGTTAGGAAAATCCTGCAGGTTTAACTAGTTTAACTCTAGAACAGTTAAACTGGCAAATTTTCAGGTAGAATCAGCAGCAAACTCAATAGTTTAAAATGAAAATTTAATATCAGAGAGGTCAGTATTTATTTTGATTTTTGCACATTTAGATTTAGAGCAGAGTAAATGTATGTAGACAGATAGATAATGACATCACATCAACTTCCTGCCATAATGCTATTTAACAGAATTTCATCACTTTCACAGGTACTGTCTTTCTGAATTTTCATTTAGGCTTTAGTCCTTCATATTTTTCTGAAAACAGACTTGTGACTGTCTTTGAAAGAAAATCACATCTGGATACATTTGTTTATTGCAGAGAAAAAGGGGCAAGACTATAGTGTAATTCTGCCAAACCAGTTATTTGGATAAGCTTCTGACATTCATGTGCTTTTCCTTATACAAAAATTGCTTAAATCTATTTCAAACTGTATTTTTTATTATTGCTATACTTATTTTGGAAAAATAGCAACTGATTTTTGTTGCTGTTTTCACTGGTATCCTTATTATCCTCTGAGTCTTGGCACCACTGATACTCTACTGCTTCTTTCATGGCAAAGGGGAAGAGACTTTTCCAGTCACTGCACAAGATTGCAGGAGCTGGAACTATTGAGCCTGGAGAAAGAGAAATTACTGGTGGGAATGGAAGAGTGTAGAGAAAGGGGATTTCTGGAAGAACAAGATTACCTTCTAAGAAAAGGGAAATAAATGTGCTTGTAAGGAGCTGCTAATAAGGCCAAAACCCAGAGAAAGTGATCTCTGCATGCAAACAGCCCATGGTGAGCATATTTTGGAGTGGAGGAGGAATATCACAGCCCCAAAGTCCTGAGGTTATTATGTGAAAAATGTGCTCTTGGATCACACAACGGGGATTGTTCTCTCTGTGGGCACTGGCTGCTCTCGAAACACGCTCTAATGGAAGATCTGAAAAGGCACACTGAAGACAATTTTAAAAATATTTTGGAAAGTTTCTTGCTATGAATCTGTTCAGGACAGTACCTTGTCTTATGGGAGGCTAGTAGTCTGCTGGTCAGATCTCCTGGGAGCAGGTTTGAATCATGGCCCAGCTGCGGTTCTGGTGGAATGGGGAGGACTGTGCTGTGCATATCCACACTCCATGTGGATATGGTGCACATCTGGTAAAAGCACCTGCTGGGCTGCAAGCAAGGAGCAGACAGCCTCAGCTCCATTTGCCTTTCTCACACAGGGACATGGATCTGTCTGTGTGTCCCAGAGCAGGGACACTGTACTGTCACTGGGAGTGCTTCTGGCACCTTAGAAATGCTGACAGCATCAGGTGACATATTTGGAAGAGATTCCTCCGTGTGGGAGTGGGGAGGTCCTGGCACAGGTTGCCCAGGGAAGCTGTGGCTGCCCCTGGATCCCTGGAAGTGTCCAAGGCCAGGTTGGATGGGACTTGGAGCAACCTGGGATAGTGGAAAGTGCCCCTACCCATGTCAGGGAGTGGCACTGGGTGACCTTTTAAGGTCTGTTCCAGCCCAAATCATTCCAAGATTTTATGTTTGTCTCCATCCTGTTATTCATTAATATTTAAATGTTCACTTATTTATTTTTATCTTGAAGTTTGCAGATAATGATGGAAACCCAAACCAGCCTTATCTCTTGCACAAAGCATGGGCAGCAGAACCCCGCGGCTGTGCTGAGGGGCCAGGGGGAGCTGCGTGGCAGGCAGAGGATGGGCGGGGTAAGGGCAGGCTCGGAGGAGATGGGCTGGACAAGGGGAGGCTGCTGAGGAGGGTGGGGCTGGGCTGTGCACGGGAAGGCT
>VZRX01008162.1:0-23165 GCA_013398075.1 Notiomystis cincta
AGGGTGCCCAGGGAAGCTGTGGGCTCTCATCCTTGGAAATGTCCAAGGCCAGGCTGGACAGGGCTTGGAGCAGCCTGGGACAGTGGAAGGTGTCCCAGCCATGGTAGGGGGATGGAATGAGATGATCTTTAAATTCCCTTCCAACCCCAACCATTGTTTGATTCTGTGATTCAAGGCCACTGAGAGGAAGAGGAGGTTGAAGAGGATGTAAGGCTGATTCTGGCTCAGGCCACGTTCTTTAGTTGTGCTGACTCCTCAGCATCTTGCAAAGTCTTTGATGGCCAGTGCAGATTTGTCACCCAGGGAGGGGTGATCCATGTCCTGCTGTCCTTCCAGGCTGGCCAAGGCCAGCGAGGGTGAATGTCAGAGGCTGCCTGTCCCTCTGTTGTGGAATGCTCATTAATGAGCCCTCACAGAGGGCCCGACCCCCAGCACACAAAGCTGGCAGGAGCTCAGTTACTCCTGCAGAGCCCTCCCAGACCTGTCAGCGAGCGCTAACTGATAACGAGCAGGATGGAGTGCAGATGAGTGCTGTTAAACCAGAGCTAAACTCAGGCTGAGCTTGCTTTGTCCATGAATTTTCCTCCAAAATGTCAAGTTTAAGTCTGTCTCTCGGGCTCATTTATGTTTGTCTTGTTTTGTGTCCATAGTTGTAGGTATTCACTCAGCCCTAGGTAATTTGGTTGATATTTCCAGCATTTACTGTGCTCCTCAGGAAGCTGAAATGTTTGCACTTTCCCTCTTCAGGCAACATAATGGGCACCCATAGTACAAGCAGTGTTTGTTGTCATTAGTAATGCCAATAAATAAAAAAACCCTTTTTCTTGTTGCTGTTTACATTTATACTTGCCCTAAATGTCCATAAATTAACTTGCATTAGGGGGAGTCATCTTTAATAAGAACCAGAAAAATTTGCTTTGTTTCACTTGTGTGGGGGAGGATGAGAAATAAATGTTATACAGTGCTCAATGCCTGTTTTGAAAAGGTCCATTGGTAAGTGGTTTACAAAGTAAAATAATGTTTTATTTGTAATCTGTGCCAGCTTTCTCCTGTATAATTCACACTTTAATGTATTTACTGGAGCTAACTCTTCCGAAATTAAGATTTTGTAGCGTGTTTTTGTCTCATAGATTGGGGCAGAAAAGAGGGAACTGTGTCAGGCATGGGATGCATGTGATCATCTGGCCAGGCTGTGTTTGTGCATATATACATATATTTAATTTGGGGGAGTTTTTTCATGAAAAAGCTCACAGACTGCTGAGAAAGAACTCTTTATTTTCCTTCCAGTGTAACATTTTCTTTCTTTAGTTCTTGTTACATGATCCCTGCTACTTTACTATCCAAGCACTTCAAGTTCCCTGCAGTCTCTCAGCTGAGCCAGGGAAGAATCTTTGGGGAGCAAGGGACCTGTGGCCATCTCCCCCCACACCTCCTTGGTCTGCAGGTTTTCTCAGAAAAGGCTCTTCAGAAAAGCTTCAGACCACCAGCAGCAAAGGTTTCTGGCATGAGAGGCACGACAAAAAGGAGAGGTGTTATTCTGGCATCCTTTTTGTCTCACAAAACCAAGGGGGCAGAGGTAGCTGGTTGCAGGTTGGTGGGGGAGTGTGCAGAACACAGAAGGAAGGGTCCTCACTGGGAAGTCACTGGTGGCAGCCTGGTGGTGATCTCTGCACTCAGGTGACATCTGAAAACCAGCAGTAAAAGGTGCAGATCACTGCTTGAACTCTGTGTCAGTGTTAGTGATTCAATAATGAGTCTCAGGGCTCTTGAGGAGCCTGAAGTCCCACTCCACAAGCCCAGGGATTAAGGGGCGATCTCAGTTTTCACGAGCAGTAAGAAGCTGGAAGTGATGTCCCCACCTTTGCAGCTGCAGAGCAAACTGTGAATATTAACAGAGTGCCCCCCAAGGCCTCACAAACCAGGTGGATAGAAAAAGAAGGAGAAATACAGAATCACAGAATATCCTGGGGTTGAAAGAAACCCACAAGGATCGAGTCCAGCTCTTAGCCCTGCCTAGGACATCTGCCAGAGTCACACCATGGGTCTTAAAATGAACAAACACAGATTTTTAGGGCAGCATGTGACTGCGGGAGCTCGGCAAAGCCCTCTTCCAGCAAGCGGGGAGGGAGGGAGCCTGCAGACAGCCACCTACCCACCCTCCCAGAGCTGGGGAACTCCCATCCCTTTTCCCTCTCCCTTCTGCTCCGCTGACAGGACCAGGGTCTGGCCGTCAGCAGCAGATCTGGCAGGAGCACAGCCCACACACGCTGCCTCACGGAGCTCCCGCCCCGAGTCTGGCTCAGCATTCCCCCCACTCCCTGATCCTTGGCCCCCACGGCCGCGGCCATGGCCAGCTGGCCCGGCCTCCCCCTGGCTGCTGCCGGCCCCTGGGCTCACACGGAGCCGCCTGGCCCGCCCAGGGCTGGGCATTGTCCCCACAATGGCAGGGAGGAGGTGAGGGGCTGCAGCCCCGCTCCACAGGGCCAGGATGGCAGGGTGGAGTCACAGAGGGGAATGCTGGCCTTTCACAGACTCACTGAGGTGGGAAAAGCCCTCCCAGCCCCTGCAGTCCCAGCTGTGCCCTGTCCTCACCTTGTCCCAGAGCACTGAGTGACACCTCCAGGAATTCCTTGGACACCTCCAGGGATGGGCACTCCAAACCTCCCTGGGCAGCCCCTTCCAGTGCTTGAATTTTCACGCTTATGCACCTTGTCCACCCTGGAGAAGGTGGATTTCCTCAGAATTCTTCTTTTTGGGGGTGCCCCCTGAGCCTGTGCACTGCTGGAGGAGAGCAGGAGTGTGGCAGCCTAGACCTGCTCTCATGGCTGGGGATCCTCATCTCAGGTGGGATGTGTCCCTTCAGGAGTTTCAGCTCTCCCCACATTTCCTGATGGATGTGGTAACCACAGCACCAGCCCAAGCCTGGCCCAGGCACTGCCTCACTCACAGGACTCAACTCCAGATAGCACAAGGAAGGAATTGGTGCCAGCAGGAATGCTTGGCAGTGGGACAGAGGGTGACTGTCCCTCTCTCTGGTGTCTGTCTGGCTTCCAGACAAGCATGATGGCAGCTGTCCCACCACTGAGGGAGCTGATGGGCCCTGCTGCCCTCAGTGACCATAACCCCAGTGCTGCCATGAAGAGGGTGGGAGCCCTTCCCACCGCTCCAAAGTGGGATTTCCACCTGAAAGAGTTACCATGAGAGGGAGGGAAGTGGCTGGTGGGCATGGTGCCTCCAGATTGGAGGCTATCCAGAAAAGACTTGGCCTGGCTCCCTGAGGAAGGAAAGGGGGATCCCAGTGGGTCAGCAGGGCCTGGCTTTTGGTTGCTCCTCTCAGGGGCAGCAGCTTTTGCTGTATCCAGCAGATCTCACGCTCTGCATCACTACTGAGACTCCACAACCCCAGCTTTGCTGCCCATCCTGCCCTCTCTCCCCTCCCAGCTGCTGTGGGAAGGATCTCCCACAGAGGTTCCCCACCCTCCTGTCATTTGCTGACAGCATCTGTCCCCTCGGATCCTCACCTCCAACGACAGCAGCGCCGTGCCTAAATCTAACGAGCCTGTGAGGTGGACAGGCCCTGTCTCCTCGGGCAGCACTGAGATGGCTGCCCTGAGCAGTGGCTGCACTGACCTGTGTCTGTTTGCAGGAAGCGCTGTCGGTGGTGAGCGAAGACCAGTCCCTGTTCGAGTGTGCCTACGGATCGCCACACCTGGCCAAGACAGAGATGACGGCCTCCTCCTCCAGCGAGTATGGGCAGACCTCAAAGATGAGCCCACGTGTCCCCCAGCAGGACTGGCTGTCACAGCCCCCGGCCAGAGTCACCATCAAGATGGAGTGTAACCCCAACCAGGTTAATGGGTCAAGGTAATAAGGCTGGTGGTGGCTCAAGAACAGGGGTTTTTTTTTGTGATGGGTGGGTGTCTAAGTCTGTGTATTTAGCACCATTTTAGGTGGCTCAGGATATCCCACCTGGCCACTGCTGCCATCCCAGAAGGCTCTAGGTTGCCCTGCTTTGACCTGCCAGCCCTGCTCAGGTGTTCCAGAGGATCTAAAATGGTGCTACAGGCACAGAATCCTCCTGTGCAAAACCTTTCCTCTGCCTGCAGACAGTTTCTGGATGTGAATTTGCCTTGCACACCAGGTGAAAGAGCACATATTAAAGTTAATTAAATGGGGTTTTGCTGTAGTCTGGAGCAGCACCATTGATCCATTGAAGGGTGTGGTGTATGTGATACAACACTCCATGGAAATTGTCGCATTCAGCCATTTGGGCAGTTGCCTTTGCTCCAAATATAACCAGACAGGGGAATATTGGAAGTAAAATCTTGTAATGGCAGAGGGAGTGAACTCTTGACCTTTACTTTTGTATTTACTGTAAACATAATGCCAAAAAGTGGAGCTGGATTTAAGAACTCAGGCTGAAAAAACAACATAAATATGGAGGCAGGCAGGGGAGTAGAAAGGAACAGGAAAATAAATTACTCAGCTCAACAGGCAGTAGCAACAGAGTGTCTGTGAATTAACTGTTGTCTGAGGACATTTTTTTAGGAATGTCACTATGAAGGAGACTTGTATCAATTAGGCTGAAAAGGTATTGCAGTGGATTTTTGGATATTGACTGGTGGCTTCCTCAAGCTTAGGAGCACCCTGTGGGACATCTGAAGAAACACAATGAAGATTTTTTTTTTTCAAGGAAACCATCCAAACAAGTGCTTTCCTGTTTAAAATCCCTGACTGTCAAAACAGTTTTCCTTTGGTGTTGCTGAAGGGCAAAGGTCCAGAAGAGTCAGTTGCTGACAATTGTTGGTGATGTACCAGTGGAGCCTGTGCTTCACATCTCTCTGTCACAAACACCTGTGTTTCAGTCTCATCTCCCAGGATCAGTTGTTCAGGAAAACCTCAGCCCTGGGCTCTGTGGTTGCTGTTCACACTTGCTGTGCTGATGTGATGAGCACCACAAGCAGGGCAAAGTGGTCTGACAGCTTATCACACCTCCTCTGTTCAGTGGTGAGGATGGAAACTGTGCTGAAGTCAAATCAGAATTTCCAGTGAGTAGTCAAAGATTTGAGATACGTGGAAATAAACGGTGAGCTGGAGTTACAGAGAATTAGAGGAAATCTTCTTGTAAGGCTGTTTATTCAGAAGTTCAGTGGTTTTTTTGTTTCTTTTTTGTGCTAAGCAAATGCACAGGAATAATCACAAATGGAACATTGATTCAAAATCAGGCATAACTGCTTCCTAAAATTGCCTCTGAAGTATTTGTAGTGGCATTTCTGTAAAAGAACTGATCACACTTTCCCTCAGTGGAAATTCCATAGTTTGCATTAAGAGTAGAAAATTAGAGTTAATTGATGCTGAGAGGTTTAGGCTGGAGATCAGGGAAAGGTTCTTCCCCCAGAGGGTGCTGGCACTGCCCAGGCTCCCCAGGGAATGGGAATATTCCCGAGGCTGCCAGAGCTCCAGGAGCCTTTGGACAGCACTGCCAGGGATGGACAGGCTGGGATTGTTGGGGGGGCTGGGCAGGGACAGGGCTGGGACTGGATCATCCCTGGGAGTCCTTTCCAACTCAGGATATTCTGTGGTTCTATAGTTTCTCCTTCTTTTTTTGTGATTTTATATTGGTGTGTGCACACACTGAACCCCTGGTGATGATGCTCTGGCTCCCTGTACAGTCAACAGCAGGAGCTGGCTGCAGTTTCAGCTGCCAAAATTCCCCTTTGTGGAGAGAAGTGTCTGCATTTCCTTCAGAGGTGTCTGCACTCTCCTCATAAAATGCTTGTGCATGTGGAGAGGGACCCTTCATCAGGAACTGGAGGGACAGGACACAGGGAATGGCTTCCCAGTGCCAGAGGGCAGGGCTGGATGGGATATTGGGAAAGAATTGTTCCCTGGGAGGGGGGGGAGGGGCTGGGATGGAATTCCCAGATTTGCTGTGGCTGCCCCTGGATCCCTGGCAGTGTCCAAGAGCAGGTTGGACATTGGGGTTGGATCAGCCTGGGACAGTGGAAAGTGTTCCTGACCATGGCAGGGGTGGAACAAGATGATCTTTAAGATCCCTCCGAACCCAAACCATCCTGGGATTCTACAATTCTTGCTGTGCCTGCTGATTTTCAAAGAAAATATAATGGGAAGCAATATATTTTTTCCTATATTAAATTAAAAATAACCTGCAGCACTGGAAGCAGGGGTTTATTTACTAATCTTGAAATTTTTTACAGCCTTCCCTGTTGAATGATCAGTGCAGAATTCCTAAGTGGAGACAACAAGGAAAATTCATACTTTGCTACAGGTCCTAAGGCAAGACTTGCTGAAAAAGGAAAAAAAAACCTACAATCACTTACAAGCAACAAACAAACAAACAAACAAACAAGATTAGCAGAACAACAAAAAAAAACCTGCATGGTCATACTATACACAAAAATAATTTTAAAAAATTATTGTAATTAAAAACCACTGTTTATTTCATCAGAGAAGTTTTATTTTCTAGGGCCTAACTCATTCCTGAAAAAGTAGATCTTAATACTACACTTTTAAGGAGAACTAACACTGCCAAGCAACAAAAACAAATATGTTGTGGTATTTCTAAACCTTACATACATGTGTGTATGTAATATGAAGTGTTATTACACTCTGGGAATTGGAATGTGACATTCCTGCCAGTTTTAGGGAAAAAAATGTGTATATCAGATTGTGCTACCCTGCCTTTCTGTAGGTTATTTTGCATTTTCTTTTCTGCAGAAGCCTTCCCCACCCTCCTCTTTTGCAGTCCATAAACTTATTTCCTTAAATGACATTATTAAGTGATAATATTTCTTCAGTTCTTACAAAGCTTTGTATGTTAAGTATTAACACAAGCAACACCTGGAGCTGTGTCTCATTTGTAGTAAAACTGTACCTGCTGTTTAGACCCATTTTAAAACCTTAAAAAGTCATCTCAGAGCAGTCTAAAATATAACCCCACATTGCAGAGCCATGCAAGTGCTGCCTCGAGGATCTCCAGGGAATCCTCTCTAATTGCCTTCCCTCGTGGGCAGCTAGATCTGAATAATTCAGGATGCAAAGCAGGGAGTGAGATCCCACAAAGTGGTGGCCAGGGAAAAGTTAACATTGCAGATTTTTGCTGTCCAGCTCTCCCTTCTCCCTGTGTCTGTACTTCCTGGCCATGTATTCTGTCCTTTGGAACAGAAATTTTATAAAATCTGTTTATAAAATTTTAGGAGCATACTGAACCCCTTAGACATCCCTAATTAAGCACCCACTCAAAGAAGGAATGTGCCCCCTCTGCTAGGACTTTCCCCAGATATACTTTGGCTGTAATTGCCCTACATTAAATTTCAAAACATAAGGGTCTCAGAGCTGGCATTCCTGTGAATACCAAAGAAATGCCATTAGAATGAAAATAAAGGGTTATTTTCAGTGTGCTGCACAGGGATTAGCAACCCACTTTTCTTTAACAATAACAGTATTTTTCAAACTAAACCTCTCAGCCCAGCACCAGAAAATACAGCCTGGGGGCTTACCTTAAATTAAATAAAGCAAGAAAAGTTTAAATTAAAGCTGTCATTTACCTGGCTGTTGTTGCATATATAATTCTGTTGTCACAGGTGGTATCAAATTGAGTTTCTTTAAGTACATTATGTTGGTGCAGCCATTCTGTTTCTTCCAGGTACATAAATCTCATGAGACCTTTCGTGCCACCCTACAGTCAATCTTTCACTTGGATGTAATAATCCTGTTTCCTGCTATTTATTGCTCCTGGGTCAGGCCAAAAGATCCACCCTGTAATGTAAATCTGGAGGTTGCATGTGCCACACTGTCACTTTATTGTTCTTCATTGATTTTATCAAATTTGGCATGAGTAGTTCTACCACAAGGAGTGCAGTTCATGTCATGCATTTAGGGAGAAATTCACTGTGTGGAAATGCTCTCAGAAGGCCCTGGTACTGCTTAAACAACATTTAAATCCATGGATTTCTCAGTGATCTTGGAATACACTCACCCATGGGGCTCTGCTGTGCCCATGGGTGGGACTAGACAAAGGTAACTTGGAATAATGACATTTACTGTAGGTAATCCATCTTTTTCAGGCAGGCTGAAGTGGAACACAGAGTCTTATTCAGGCCACAGATAAATTTCTCCTGCCATGAGCAGCGTGGTGATTTCATTGAAGAAGTATTTTGGAAGTTAGCTGCAGTGAAAGCACAGCAGAAGCTTTCCAATGTCAGCTTGGCTGATAGAGAAGTTTTAAAGAAATGCCAGAAATAATTAGTTGTCCTTAGGATTTAATCATGTGCAAAATGTTGATTTAAGTGCTACCAGTTGTTGCTTGAAAACCATTTGAGAATGAAATTATCACTTAATACATCTTTTGTGCTGGCTCTTTTGGGAAATACCATTTTTCTTTGCATGTAACTGCCTGAATTTTCATCAAAGAGCCTCTGTACTCACTGGGTTCAGTACGTCTGACACACAAGAGGACTTTTCAGAGTCCAGAGTGAACTTCAGGCTTTTTACTGGTGCTTTTTTTTTGTTTTCCCCTTGATGTAAAGTCTTCTAAGGAGTAGATTTTTTGTGCTATACAAGGCAGCAAATTGGAATGGGGAGCACTTGAGGTACCTTGCAGCATCGAGATGTGTGACAGCTGCTGTGCCCAGGCACTGGGGAGGGAGAATTCATCCCTGTGGAGCTCTGTACTCCAGCAGATCCATCCTGCTCCCAGGATCCAGGCTGGCAGGCTTTAAGCTGTAGGAGACACCTCTGCATCATGGTGTGATACTGGTGGATCTAATCAGAGCATTTGAGCAGCTCCACAGAATTACAGAATTATCAAAGCATAAAATTGTTGGGGTTGAAGGCATCTCTGGAGATCATCCCCGTTGCCAAGGATGTTCCAACCTGGAACAGGTGACACAGGAACTCATCCAGGTAGATTTGGAATGTCTCCAGAGAGAGAGAGATATTCCTTGTTCTCCCTGGGCAGCAGTTCCAGGGCTCTGCCACCCTCAAAGTAAAGAAATTCTTCCCTCTATTGAGGTGGAACTTGTGGTTCAGTTTATGACCATCGCTCCTCATCCTGTCACTGAAAATTCTATCCTCTTGACCCTCACCTGGTGAGTGTCCAGCATGTGGAGGGACAGGTTGGTGTGCACCCACCACCCTGACATCACGCGTTTTCCCAAGGCACGGCTTTTTCCAGCCCTGGAGCACGGCGGGAGCGCGGTGCCACGTCCCTCCCACATCTGGTGGCACATCACCGGCATCCAGCCCCAGGATTCCTGGGAAACCTCAGCTCAGACTAAACAACAAGCCTGGCCCAAACCCTCCACAGGCCATGGGGTTCTGTCTCCAGCAGTCAGCCCCTACAGCAGCCCAGAGCAGAGCTGGGAGACGTGTCCTAAGAGAATGATTTTCCTTATTGGAGCTGCCTGTGTGAAGTATTATTCATTTTGGGTAAAAAGACGTTGGTTATCTCAGACTGATAATCCTTTTTCCCACTGACTGGGTGGTTGGTGGAGTGGTTGCCTACCAAGCTGGAAAAATGGCAAAGTCAGGATGTGGGACTTCTTCCAGAAGCTCCTCTTTGCTCTGAAAATCCACCAGCTTAACACGAGCTCTTGCGTGTGTGTGGGGGCATGGTTTGGCTCTGTTCTTGAGGCAAACATGTTGCCAAGGAGAAAAACAAACTCAGATCACTAATACTACAACTATTTCATTTTTTTGGAAGCTTTTTTGGGGGTGCTGGTTGGGCAGGTGCTAAATAAGAAGCTTTCCACTGTGAGATAATGGGCTCATTCATAATTATCATGGCTACGTTTGCTGAATTTCCAGCAGCCAAAGGCTTTCTTATGGGCATTGGAATATAAAAATAGTTTTCAAATAATGCCATAGGACCTCACAAGAGTTGTGATCACTGTCATTATTTAGGACTATTGCCATCATTGCTTTTTTATTTCCTGTATAGGATTTACTGTGTCCAGAGCACTTAGAGCTGGTGGTGAGTTTTCTCCTCTGCCCTGTCATTAGTGGGTGTTTCATTTTGATCAGGACAGCATCAGTGGGGGTGTTCAGCATTCAAAGTTCAGGAATAGCTTTTTAAGACAAAACAGAAGGTTTTGTGGCTAATCAGGAGCTTTCAGAAGGAAAAGTGTCTTATCATGGGCTTTGGCATTTTGCACCTTCACAGCCCCATACTGCTAATCATGAAAATCAGCAGACATTCCACAGACACAGGGGATTATGGTTTCCATATAAGATGTCACTTCTCTTTATGCCTGGCATGCTCTATTTTCCTAACTTTCTATATGATCCCTGCCCACAAAAGAAGGCACGTGTGGTTTGGAAAGGGCCTCGTCCCCTGGTATTTCGTATTCTACAAAACCACAAATACAACAGCCTTACAAGCTCTTGAAATGAAATACAATTTGAGAAATGTAATCCATTACCATCATAATAGAATTTCTATAAAAATAATAAAAGAAAAACAAGAGAAAATAGGTCCTGAAAGTTATAGGCCAACTGGGAAGTCTTTGTGGCTTTGGCCTAGCTATCACCATGTCAAACCTCAGCCTTGTCCCAGGCAGCAATCTAATTGTAAATTATGTATATACAGAACATCATTTCTTAGCTTTGGCTTTTCGTGACCCCCTTCCCTGCTTTCCCTTTCTTCACTCCAACCTGACACGTAAGAAATATTGAAGTGTTTGCACTAATGGAGAAATGACAACGTGCAGTCAAACTTAAACCAGCTGTTTCCCCACGCTGTGAGCACAAAGAGCCAGGCTGGGAATATTTATAGCTTGACTGGCCTCTAGTGAGCCAGATGCTGAGTGCCTGCATTTGCCACCATGGCCTTGAGGCTCAAAGCAGTTGTGGGTTGCAGGATAGCTGGGGAAAGCTAAGGGGAAGAAAACAAAAAAAAAAAGAAAATGAAAATACTGAATTAGCCAAAGTTACTGTTTGACTGGAGATGAAAAGTTGCTGTGTGTACAGCTCAAAAAAAAAAGCACCTTCTGTTGTGTTTATGGGAAGCCAAGAGCTCTGTGTGTGCCCTCACAGGAGAAGGGAACCAGAGGTGCCTCCAGGTGACATCTCTGAGCGACCCTGGGCCAGCCCCGTGTAACCCTGAGCGCCCACTGAGCCCAGGGCACCCCACACAGAGGTGTTTGCCCCTGCTTTGGGTGCTCTGCTGGCAGGGGCTGCCCCATTCCCAGCCTCTCCATGGCCATGGCCTGCTGGGGCTGCCCTGCATGGAGCAGATGACTGAGTAGCCCTGGGGGGGGACTGCACTTTTCTTTTTTCTTTTCTTTTGTCTTCCTAGGGCTGCTTTTGACACCTTACAGCAATGATCAGCAGACTGTCACTGTGACTTCAGCACCAGCTGAAGCAGCTTTGGCCAGTGGTGTGTCTGAGGGAGTTCCCTGGCAGCTTGTTCCCACCCTGGCCATCCCTTTTCCAGTTACTCATTCACCCACCCATTCATTTACTCCTTTGTGTACAGCTCCCCAGCCCAGTTCAGGGACCAGTTGGGCAAGAGCCTGTGGGAGCACCCCAGGAATATTTTGACCAGCAAGAGTTTTCTGGCATTTTCATGCCTGTGTTGTGCTGGAGTTCTCTGTGGGAAATTTTGCTCTCACAAGAAGTCTTGGAAGAGAGTCCAGAGGAGGCACCAGGATGAGCAGAGGGATGGAGCAGCTCTGCTGGGAGGAAAGGCTGGGACAGCTGGGATTGTTCAGCCTGCACAGGAGAAGCTTTGGGCTGAGCTCAGGGTGGCCTTGCAGGGCCTGGAGGAGCCCCAGGAAACATGGAGAGAGACAATTCCCAAGGGATGCAGGGACAGGACACAGGGAATGGCTTCCCAGTGCCAGAGAGCAGAGCTGGATGAGATATTGGGAAGGAATTGTTCCCTGGGAGGGTGGGCAGGCCCTGGCACAGGGTGCCCAGATTTGCTGTGGTTGCCCCTGGATCTCTGGCAGTGTCCAAGGCCAGGTTGGACACTGGGGCTTGGAGTACCCTGGGACAGTGGGAGGTGTCCCTGCTCATGGTAGGGGGTCAGACTGGATGGGCTTTAAGGTCTCTTCCAACCCAAACCATTCCAGGATTCTGTGATTTTCTGACAAGTGCTGGGGCCTCTGAAATCACCTCTGGAAGTGCTTTTCAGAGCCTCAGCACAGGCTCCTTCTCACCAGGGAAGGTCTGGCTGTCCCCATTGTACCTCTAAGTAACAAATCTCAGGGAAGTTTCCGGTTTTGTCTTCTTGGGCCACTTTTTCAGTGACAAACTCTTTGGGGAGGAAGCACTGACCACATTCATTACAACGAGGATGAGGCTGGGCAAGCTTTGCAGTGCCCTCAGTATGAGCTGACCTTGTAGAAGCCTCTGTAATCCAAGCTGTGCTTATTAAATAAACTTATGAGGACACATAGATACTTGGAGAATACATTTTTTCTCATTTATTTCCCTCTGAAACTCAGAAATGGTAAATAGAGGAGTTTATTCTATGGGAATGACACATGTAGGATTTTGCTGATTCCCAATCTGAATTTCTCTGACACCTTGCACTTGGGCACAACACAGGTGTTTTATGTCACCTGGGGAAAATAGTAGCATAGTGAAAGGGAAAAAATGTGTTTCATACACTTATTTATGAACTTTCCTCTGCTTTCATCAGAGTCAATGGCTGGCAAAACTCCAGTCACTCCAATCAGCTTCAATAGGATTTGGTGATAAATTTAGCCATCAAATCAGCTCAATTTTAAGTAACCCTGAATAAAAGTGAGGCTTTCAGGTTCAAGGAGAAAATACTTTCTCAGCAGACATTTATCAGCTCAAGACTGGACAGAGTGTTCTTGGGTACCATGATTGTGGTCTTACCTCATTTTAATTTTTTAACTTTTTTTTTTTGTAAATTCCAGGTGTAACACAGTATATTTACAAAGGGCAAAAATAACAGGCAGCCGTGAAGAAAAACATCTCTGGTTTCATTTCAGACCTGGAGCTGGGGATGAATCACTGCAGAGCTGCACCCTTCACTCTGGCCATGCTTTCCAAAAGCTGCTTTTCCACCCTGCTCCCCTGGTGGTTCAGAAATAAAGCAGACTCACAGAAAGTCCTAAAAAAACCCCTTTGTAGACAATCACTCTCTTGTTGTTCTGGGCACAAGAAACACCATTTTCTAGCGTCTGCTTGCATTTTCAGTTTTGCTTTCTGTGCTGTAGAAGTTTGTTCCAGGCAGTTGAGTTAAGCCCTGGCTCAGTGGTTTAGGGCACACACTCAATTTGAAGTACCAGAGTAGTACTGTTAAATCCCATGGAGCTGATTCCATGCCTGAAATTAAGCATGGTCTTAGGAGATTTGATGGATGGGGGATTTGCTTGTCCACCCAGTGAGTGAAAGGGACAAAACTCTTGACCATCTGCTTCTGGATTTTAATGAAAAGTTATGACTTACTTATGATCTTCTTCCCCACCCCTGTCTGTTTATATTCAGATCAGAAAACCATCTCAGAAGCCCTGTCAGACTGCCAAAAGCTGTGTGCTACTGGATCTTTCACATCATTTACTGCTCAGTGTTTACAAGAGTGGTTTTGATGCACCATTGCCTTAGAAGTGCTGTAGGCTGCTACTGGTGGGATATTTAATTTTGGAGTCCCTCTATCCCAAGTTTCTTACCCAAGGAAAAAAACCAAAATTAAATAACTGTGCAGTTAAACTAAAGGATGTTTCTAGCTCTCCTTATTCCTAAAAATTCAGTGAGTGGGTCAAAAAGTTCTTTGTAACAGAACTGTTTTGGGGAGCCGTGGTCCATATCTGCACAAGTATAAGTACAGGTAGTGGAGGATGTTTCCAAATATCCATAATTCAATGTGCAAACTCACTCATGCATTTATGCCATTTGTATTCTTGAAAGGGAAGCAAAAAAAGGCAACATTTCACTCACATTTCATCACAAAAGCTCTTCTTCAGCGTTTATGTCCAAAAGAAAAAGCAGCTTTGTTTTGCTCAGCTCTGTTTGGACAGACACAGGCTGCATCTCAGGGTTATATTTAGTGGTGAGTGGTAGGAGAGCAAAACTAAACCTGAGAAAATATTGCCCAAGTGCTCTGGTTGTGAGAGGAAGGGCTGAATTCCCCCCCAGGCAGTGGCAGGTGCTGACTGTGTTTTCCCTCGTGGTTGTTTTTCAGCCCTGACAGAGCAGTTGCAGGGCCTTTGCACAGGGCAGATTTCATACATGATGTGTTTAGAAGCATCCTGGAAAAAAAAGTGTGTGAAGCCAACATTTTTCTGGCAACATACAAGACTCTCTTCCTTGTCTTAAAGAAGATATTGTCACCCATTGAATCATCTCTATGATATATTTTATTTTTAAGTGAAAGTCATCAGCAGTTGATTTTCTTTCTTTAATATCCATCTTAACACAGAAAGGTAAAATTAGTAGAAACACTGCATAGAAAAAAACCCATGCTATAGTTAGAATTTACTTTCAGTGTTTAAGGTGTACACTAAGTTTTATCAGTTCTCCAACTGCTAGGTTTTTTTTTAAAACACACATGTGAGAATTATAGTTCCTGGACTGTGGTGGTGCTGAGAAGTCAACACAAATGAATCACAAAAGGCCTGAAAGGGGCTCCAAGAGAGCTGGAGAGGGACTTTGGACAAGGCATGGAGGGACAGGACAAGGGAGAAAGGCCTTGTTCTGAAGGAGGGCAGGGCTGGATGGGATATTGGGAAGGAATTGTTCCCTGGGAGGGTGGGGAGGCCCTGGAATAGAATTCCCAGATTTGCTGTGGCTGCCCCTGAATCCCTGGCAGTGTCCAAGGGCAGGTTGGAGATGGGGTTTTGGATCAGCCTGGGATAGTGAAAGGTGTCCCTGCCCATGTCAGAGGTGGCACTGGATGATCTTTGAGGTCTCTTCCAGCCCAAACCACTCTGTGACTCCATGATTCCATGAGTCTGTGACTTGCCTCTTGTTCAGTGAGCCCACAGCACAATTCCAGGAGTTAAATGGCAGGGCTAAAAGAAAGCTTGTTAGTAATGAGGTATTGCTGAAGAAACCAAACCCCAACTAACACCCTCCTTCCCTTGCCAAACAACCTCTTTACATTTAAAGGTATTCCCCATGGCTGAGTTCTTTATTTTGATTTTTGTAACAATTTTTCTCCCTCTGATGAAACACGTTGTAGACATTAAATTAAGGGACAAATATGTCTGTGTCTGCCAGAAAGAAAACTGTGATGCAATTAAAATGCCATTAGGGAACCCCCTGTGGGATGTTAAACCTAAAGACTCTATTCAGAAAGCAAAGCCAAAATTAAAGAGGTGTCTGGTTGCAGATCCTCTGCAGATTTCCCTGTCTTGACTACAGTACCATGGAGACTGAGCTAGTCAGGAGCTGAAAGGTTTTTCCAGTCATGCGTGTGGTATTTTGAATCATGGCTTTGGCAAATGTTCCTTTTTTTCTGTGAGCCGTACGTAGAAATGTGGATACATTGCATGACATGAAGTGTGGAACAACCATGGCAGTGGAGGTGGGCAGCTCTCCAAGCCTTGGACTGCTTGGACAACAGCAACTAAGAATAGCTTTCCCCCTGAAAATATGCATTAAGTGCATTTCTGTGCTTCTCAGTTGTCTGTGAGATGTTTGGAGAGGGAAATGCAGCTCCTTGCAGCCACCAGGCTGAACAAGCTCATGACCAAACCTCCATTCTACGTCTGGAATTAAATTATTAGTATTTATAATTTCTGAAAGATATGAGAGCCTGATCCTTTGATCATAAAAATAAATATCTGGTCCATTGAACCTGGTTGGTGTTTTTAGACAACTGAAGGAATCAGCAGAGTCACTGGGTGGGGGGTGCTGAGTTTTCCAGGTGCTCGACTCCCAGTTTTCCATTTCATTCCAGGCAGATTCTCTGCCAGTGATATTGATAAGGACTGGAATAATAATGGAAGCACACCTTTCTTGTCTGCCTAGGAATTCTCCAGATGACTGCAGCGTGGCAAAAGGAGGGAAGATGGTCAGCAGCTCAGACAGTGTGGGGATGAACTACGGGAACTACATGGAGGAGAAGCACGTTCCACCCCCGAACATGACGACCAATGAACGAAGAGTCATCGTGCCAGCAGGTTAGACCCTCTACTCCAAAACTGCAAGCTGAAATAAACCACATTTCCCTCAAGTCCACTAAGATTATTTAAGAGGGTTCGGAGAAAAGTCGAAGTGCGGGTGATCAGGAGGAAAAGAGCAGTAATTTTTGGGGGTTATTGAGAGAATGAGCTGAGAAGGATCACAGTGAGGACACCTCCTCAATCTGTTCCTCCCATTTCAGCAGCAGAACAGGCTGGTAAGGGACACTCAGATCTTATCTGACTCCTGTAGCTCCTTTTGGAGGATTTCACCCTAAAGTAGGCAAAAGGAAGAAAAGAAGCACTTCCATTTCTTATCCCTTGGACAAGCTGGGCTCAGGGTGTGTGGGAGAGAGAGAAAGGACCACTTTAGCAAGGTTATCTGTGAAAATACCAAAACACAGTAGTGTCTGTGGGATCAAACAGGGCATGAAAAGCCTTTATGTGAGTTATCCCCTGAGCCTGGTCAGCATAAAACATTTTAATAAGCAAACTGACATCTCCACTGCAATGTAAGAGCACAGTTGAGAAATTCTTGGTCAGCCTTGGCTGTGAGATTCAGCAGTTGATGGAACAAGAAGGCTGCTTCTTGTCACTTCTGGCCACCTTGTCCAGCAAACAAACCTGGAATATTTTGCAAGATAATTAGCATGACTTTCTAAGTCAAAGAATCATGGCATGTGTGGGTGTTCCTAAACCACAGGATATGCACAGGGTAAACTCAACACCTGCAGCCAGGAGGGAATGTTCTGCTGCTGGTTCCTCTCCAGCAGAGAGGTGCCTGTCTGAAATATTTCTGCCTCTGCCATGTTGCTTAATATTCTTACAGTTTTTCAGTTGCTTAGACGTGCAAGAGTACTGACTGTGGCCAATTTTGCAAGCTGTGATTATTTCAGTTATTTGTCAAGAAAGGTGTGGACAAATCTGTTGCAGTGTCCTCTGCAATGGGATTGTCAATTCTGTTCTGGAGCCAGGAGAGTGATGCTCTGAATAATGAGTGTCCTTCCAACACTGAAATACACAGCTTTTGAATGTTCTCCTAAAATATTTCTTTTCCTGGTGTTTGGCTTTTTTAAGGCTTTTAGTAATCCTTAGCATGGTTAGCTCAGCAAGGGATTTTTTTATTTAGTGTATTCCTGGAGGTGTGTTTGAGGTGGATTTGGGTGACTGTCAAGGAACAAGATGGTCACAAGTGACAGCCTTGCCATTTTGAGGTCACTAGAAGAAATTAATGGGTAAAAATCAGTTGGTTTTGATTATTGCATAGGCAGTCTGTAGTTCATGTGGTAAAGTTAGAAGCAAAAAAGAAAAATTCACATTTCCAGCTGTGATAACTTTCCATTTATCATAATTCAGGAGCGTTTCAAAATTCTAGACATAATCACAATAATTTGGTAAATTTCCTGGTGTTTGGTTGTTTACTTCAGACCAAACTGGAGTTTTCAGAGTTCTCTGCTGTAGGTGTGGGCAATCTCATCCACACCCAAGATTTACCACCAGACTTGCATCCCTCTAGATCCCTGCTTATTTCATACCAGATGGAGGCATTATTTTAAGTGGCTTTTGGTGCAGATCAAGTCTCCACCTCTTTCAGACCTGCCTCAACAATGGTCAAAAGAGAGGGAATGACACTGAAGTTAAGCCATAGAAAAGCTATTTAGGCTGCCATTCATATCCCAAATTTTCATGTGATGGACAACAGCAGTTGTCCTCCATGTGCTCCATTCTCAGCCTTGAGGTTATCATGAAATCATTAAGATGATAAGGCAGAAACTCTTGAATAATTTCTTTCCCCTTGGCTTTAATCTTCTCTACAAAAAGTATAAATTCTTTATGGTAGGACCTGAGGGATCTTTGTGTTGTTGGTTCCTTAGTCAACAACAAGGAAAAGTAGAATGGGAGAGAAATAGAAAATGAGGAGTTTGGAGAGAAAAAAAAAATGTTCAAGTTAAAATTAAGGATTAATTCAAAAACATTTTGCTAGAAATCTGGACTGTTGGTTTTTCCCCAGATGGTTTTGCCAGTACTTCAGGTGTTGAGTAAAAACCCATGTAGCTGTAGTAATGTACAATACAGCAGTCTAGGAAAGAAAATGCAGAATATTTTCATATTCTAGTTAATATTATTAACTAGAGACCTGCTCTAGTTTGTGAAACAACTGCCCAAATCTGTGAGTGCTTGCTTGGGAAGATTCCTACAGACATGAGTGGAAATTTCACTTGAATAAAGATAAGGATTGAACAGAGAGTTTTGACAATTGTTCAGCTACAGCTTGCAGTGCTGTCAGTGGGCCAGAAGCTCTGTTCATCTGTGTCTAAAAATGCCCAAAAACACTGAGGCAGAAGAGCTGAGTGGGAGAAGGGTTTGTCATTAACACTCACAGCTCACAGCTCTCCGCAGTTGCCCTCCCTTGCACCCAGCACACCAAACTAATCCCTCCAGCAGTCAGTGGAGAGGGGATGATTTTGCACTGCTCCAGTGCCTCAGCAGTTGCCCTTCCCTGCCTGATTTCCCTCCCTGTGTGCCCTGCAGACCCCACGCTGTGGAGCACGGACCACGTGCGCCAGTGGCTGGAGTGGGCGGTCAAGGAGTACGGGCTGCCGGACGTGGACATCCTGCTCTTCCAGAACATCGACGGCAAGGAGCTCTGCAAAATGACCAAGGATGACTTCCAGAGGCTCACCCCCAGCTACAATGCAGACATCCTCCTGTCACACCTACACTACCTCAGAGAGAGTAAGCCAGCCCTCTGTCGTGTCTGCAGTCAGGCCTTGATGTATCGCTGTCAATAATTGGGTTTTCGAACGTCTGCTGCGAGTGTTGCTGTTCCTAAGAATGTAACAGGGAGCCCAACCCAAGTCCTGTTGAGTTTGGTGGAGAGATTCCCGTTAATTTCACTCATGTTTATCAAAGAGAAGAATCAGGGATTTTTTTCTATGTATCTATCTCAGAGAAAAATCAAGTTGAAGCTCAGCATAATCAACAGGGAGAAAAATCACGTGGGGTTCAGTGCTAATGTTTTTTCTGGTCACAAACTCCTCATTTCTGTCCATTTTAACTAAACATTGATTCATAAAGTGAATTCCAGGCATGATTCTAAGGACTGGCAGCTGTACTCTGGGTAGGATCAGGAAGATTTAACTGAATTGAATAAAAAAATAATCTGTAAATTCGTGGAAAAAAAAAAGGAACAGTCCCTGAAGTCCAAATGCAAATTAATTGTAGTGCATGGCTAGAATTTCAATGGAAAAGAAGGGACTAGGGATTACCTGGATTGAGGGCTTTCACCTAAGCTTGAGGAAAATTTGCCTCAGTTAAAAAAAGTTCAAATGAACATGGTTTTCACAGAGAAAAAACCACCAAGCATTGCAACACCAGTGCGGTGCAGTCTCCTCCACACGCACACTGTCAATAACCAGCCAGAAATTTTGTGCATTCATAATAATAAATGGCAATTTTGTATAAATGAATGCCCTAATTTACCCTGTAGCCCACACACCTCCCTCCAAACTTCAGGCTGTTGAGAGATTCACAATCAGGCAATCCTGTCAGGGGAAAATATGGTTTAAAAAGATAATTCACGATTTTTTTTACAATTTGGTGTTGCTTTTTGTTTTGTTTTGTAGCTCCTCTTCCACATTTGACTTCAGATGATGTTGATAAGGCCTTACAAAACTCTCCACGGTTAATGCATGCTAGAAACACAGGTAATGCTGGCACTGCTCCCACTGCTGTAGGTCATCTTCTAAAAGCACAGGATTCCTTTCCATGGGCTGCTTGTTAAAAAAATGGAAGTGGTAAATCAGGAGGGAGACAAGAGAATCCCCTCCCTGCTGTCTGTGTGTTTTCTGCACAGACACACAGAGAAAAGGTGAGATCACGCAGGGCCAGATGGTGCAAAAATGGTGCAAAAATTTCTTTTGTCCTGCAGGAGAATGGGGTCCCTGACACAGCAGAAAACTCCAGGTTTGGGGCCTTTTACCTGAGGATTTTTTTGGTCTGTACTGTCCAATCTACTCCACAGATCCCTAGAAGCTTCTTGGAGCTCCAAAGTGCTTTGGGGAATGGGGATGTGTCCCCTCCCAGGAACTAAATATTGTGTAAATAGATAAAATTGTTCTTTAGGCACTTAGCTCATCTCATTTCCTAGCTGCTGTGGGACTTGAGCTGGGAATTCCACTAAGTCTGATGCTGTAATCACCACTAAGTCTGATCTGAATGTAAAATGATTTTTGTGGATATTCACCCTTCTGTTAATTTGGCCCAGGAAAGCGTTGAGTGTAGGTAGGAGAATGACACATGCCTCATCTGTCTTTCAGGATGCAGCTTTAAATATTTATGAAAATAATTCAGAGTCTATTTTAACTTGCTCTAACAGTTGTGCAACAAAGGATGGCATGGAATTGTACAAATAATGTGGTTTATATCCCTACAAAAGACGTTTGGAATATTGCATGATCATGCCTGAGGGTATTAGTTACCTACAGTGACCAGAAATAACAATTCTCTATGAGAAAGGAAAAAGATAATACAAAGGATAATGCAAAAGAAAAAGAAAACAAAACTTGGATTGCAGTGCTCCTTTCATATTTCATTTGGTTTTTCACTCTGAGTGAGTTTCATCGCCAAAATTCACTGGTTTAGATTTTCCCCTGAGATTAGAGGTTTGCCACTGGACATAGTGGCAAAAAAAGTCCTGCTGTGGGCTCTAGGCCTGCTGCAAACCCCACCAAAGGCAACAAAAAACTTTCCATTTACTTGGATGTGGTTTGGAATAAGATTTAAGTGCTTTTTAAAAATAGATGGACTTGATGGTCTTTTCCATCTCTGTCCTTAGAGATTCTGATTTGTCAAGCAGTTTCTACTTACAGATATCCAAGTGTTGTTCAGCAGTTCTGTGTGTTATCTTTTTCTCTGTGTGTGCACTGACAATGCTACTCTGAAATTCATTTCACCAGAATGAGATTATCTGTCATTGGGGAGTGTGAATAATGTCATGCTGATCATCAGCATACAAGAAATTAGTTGTCCAATTTTCAGTGGACCACAAAAGAGGTAGAAAGAAAGTTCTTGGAATCAGCAGTAATTGACCTGTTTCATGTTCCTGGAGAGGGTCATTAGAAGTCCTTTGGTGTAGTCAGAGCAATTTCAATGCCTGAGAAAAGGGAGATTCCATTTCCTACATCAAGCTCAGTATTTTTCATTTTTTCACTCTGGGGAAGATTAATGAGATTTCTGAGGGTCTGAACCAAAAGTCTCTGTTGAAAATATGAACCTCTCTGGGAATGCAGTAATGAAGGCAAAGAGGTTTTATTTCAGAAGATACAAAACCACCTGCCCAGGTGGAGGTGGCTGTGGTAGAAGGGATTTCCTGAGCTTGACTGTCTCCTTCTTAAAACAGATTTTGCACAGACTTTAATCCAGGAATTTGAATGGATTTATGTAGATGTAAAGATTATTAGAATGAACTTTTATATGTAACAGTCTTAAGACAAAAATCAGTTATTCATAGTCTTCATTCATTCACTCTACAGGAGGGGAAAATATTGGTGGATTTAGGGACTGTGGAAATGAATCTTTAGGTGTTATGTCCTCTTCTTTCTCTTCAGGAGGTGCCACTTTTATTTTTCCAAACACATCAGTTTATCCAGAAGCAACACAAAGAATTACAACCAGGCCAGGTATGAACAATGACCACTTTTTGTGTGCTCTAATTTTGCTCATTTCATCTCTTGAAATACCTCATTCTTCTTCTCCTCCTTCTCTTTCCATAAATATGAGGCTCTATTTTGAACACACACATTATATGCTTATATCACATATATGTGTGTCTGTATAATTGAATATAGAGGAAATATGTATATAGAGGAAATAATTAAACAGAGCAGTTCAATAAGTCCATTTCTTCCACAAATTTCTGTCTCTGAAGCAATTATATCATTTTTTAAAGCACCAAGGAATAAGAACCCTGAGTTCTGTTCACTGGTTCTATGGCATTGTCCCAGCACAAACACTTGCCAATGTTCTTCAGCTCTCTGTTTGTAAAATGAGGCTAAAATTCCCTTTTATTTGAAATCTGTTGTGGAAAAATATTCTGAAAATGCAGGATACATACTTCTTTTGCTATCTACATTTTATTTATGTTTGAGGCAAGTAAAACCCACAACAATCTGATTGTGAGTTTAAGAGTCTTAAATAAGTAAATCAAAACATAAGGAAGTTCTTAATGCTCAAAATTTTGAAGCCTGTGAAAGTTTTGTGGATGTGCTGATTTGTGAAAGGCTAATGGGAATAATTAAAGAAGATGAGGAGATGGCTATGAAGCCAAAGATTTTCTTTTTATCACCCTTCACCACAAAAAATGCTGGAAAAATGCCTAATCTGGACATTTGCTTTTCCAATAATGAGTGCTGAGTACTATGGGACATCAGGAGGAGTTGCAGCAAAATACTAAATGTAAAGGAAATCCATTCCTGAGCCAGAGGCGTAAATCCAAGTGTTCTGAAGGGACATGCACTGGAATTGGCTGAGCTCTGATGAAAAGATACATTCTCACATTAAAAAGAGGGGGTTTGGACAGCAGTTATTCTGTCTGTGCTCTAGGGTGGAATCCAGGACAGTACATACAGATAATTATTTTATATACCCTTGTATACATGTATATATACAGGCCTGTAGATTGGTTAATTGCTAATTAGAAAAGAGAGATAAGGAAACAACTGCCAGGCCATTACATCAACAAATTCAACCTGTGAAGATCCATGGAAAACAAACTCTTCTGGTAGATTTTTTTTGTTTATATTAGTGGCTGAAAAGGGAGCTGCTGATCCAATGCATACATTTGGCTTTCATAAGGCATTTACCAAAATGCCCCACAACTATTTACAGTAGAGTTTAAATCAGCTTATCATAAGAAACAAATTAAGAACTGGCTAATTGGCCTGTCACCAATAATGGACATCTTAAATTAAGTTGGGATTGTTCAGCCTGGGGAAGAGAAGCTTTGGGGTGATGAAATTGTGGCCTGAAGGAGCCCCAGGAAAC
>VZRX01008165.1:0-18636 GCA_013398075.1 Notiomystis cincta
AAAAAAATTATTAAAGGACTCACTGTTGATATTAAAACTGCTTTCTATTTTATTATTATGACACATCAATATTGTAAAATTTAATTCTAAGACAGCCATTTTATAATATCCACATTATTCAGTTTCTAATCCAGAATATTCCCCAGTGAAGTTGAACATACGATAATGCATATTTGAGGGAACATGTTTAGATAGAATATTTAGCTATACCTTGTGTTCAAAACTCGTGACGTTCCCCTTTTCTTATCAGTCTTTCTTGTTAAAAAAAAAACTACCAAAAGGAAAAAACGAATCTCAGTTTGAAATGAGAATATATGTTACATCAGAACCAGAAAAACAGTTGTCTGGTCTTTCCTGTCCCTGGAAAAATTGCTTCTGGAGGAGTTTTCTCTTAAAATATTTCTCTTGGACTCATTTTAAAAATTGATTTAGTGGCAGAAGGTGTTTTTGATATCTGCATATGTGCTTCCAGTTATTAATATGATGATTTGTACCTAGACAATAAAAGTTGTCTGAAATATGATGGAATTAAATCAATAAGTAATGACATGAAACAGTGACACGTAATGTTATGTTTTGTAGACTGACATCACCTCAGCTGTATCCTGGGGCCATCCATATCACATTGAAGGCTGATTTAATTTTTTTGTATTATACTTATTTGGGAGCAGGAATAAAATTGCATTAAGATGGTTTGAAAGTCATTTCCCCCTTTCTTCGCTCTCAAAATAAAGCAAATCCCAAACATGAAATGGGAGTCAGGGAGAAATGTTTTTCTACTGTTTGTCTGTACCTCGGAAATAGAGACCAAGGTAGAGTGACTTTGCTCTGGAGGGGGAAAGGCTGTGTGATGCCTGCAGCTGAGGGCACAGGGGCATCACGGGGGACAGCACTGTGGTTGTGCTCATCTCACTCACAACACTGCCAGGGATCGAGAGCTATCATTCATTTGGCTATGGATGTGCTGAACTTTTGAAGGCAAAATCTGGAGGGGGGAAAGCACTGTCTTTGCATGAGCAATCAGAGTATTAAACATCTGTGTGGAGCTGGAAGAGACGAAGCCCTGCGGGATGAGCTGCGGTTGTCTGGGTTTGGTCCCAGCTCAGCAAACTATGAGGGCAGGAGGGAACCAGAGGTCTGGCCCCCATTTAGCCAATTAGTTGAGCACATGAGTCATCCAAACGAGGATCAGTTGGTTCATCTCTGCTGAGGGATGGCCCAGGAAAAGGCTGAAGGGTCTTAGCTGGAGCCTTCAACCTTGAGCAGAGGCTGCAGTTGTGCTCGGCACGGGCCAGCACATTCGATCCCTGCAGTACATGCACGCCCCAGTTTCTACATGAGTACCACATGTAGCTTTTCTTGGGCTGCATTACCCCATCTAAGGGGCATTTGTTACATATTTTAAGTTATTTCTCCTGCAGCAGCAGCATGGGTAAGAGTCACCTGGAGAAAGACTGAGGCGAGTGTACGTGTCCTCCATTATGGTTTGTATAATTGATAATGAAAGGACGCGCTGGCCCCACAAACACCCATATGCAGATCATTTTTGTTATCTCACTGGGACTGTTGATTGGTGGGTTTGAATGTAGTCCTGTGAATAACCAACACACTAAAAAAAGCTCAAACCCGGGGCTGCTGCCTCAGCATGGCGGCAGCAGGAGCCCATCCCCGCGGAGGCAGCCCCTCCTCTCCGCCAAGGCCAGCTCACAGACACTCAGGGCTAGAAGGGGTAAAAATCCCAAACCAATTTACTGACAAAACTGAAAATGGCTTTGCTGAAAACTGCTTGGGTTACAGTAAAAAGCCATTTCTCTCTGGGGTTCTGGGACAGCTGGAACTTTTTGAATTAATCTTTTTTTTCCCCTGCCAGAAGCAGACTGGCTGAGTGACACTGATTTCTTTGTGCAGCGGTCAGCTTTGATGGCCACTTGTTTGAAAAACATCTGTGAAATAACATTTGGAATTATCAAATTATCCTGGGTGAATATTTTCTAAATAGGAAGGTCTTAAACTGGGGGAGAAAAGGTAGAATTTTTTTTAAAACAAGTATTAAGGGAAGCAAAAAGCACACAAACCTATAGATTATCAGAACAAACTTTTGTTGGAGTCACACCAGATTGTTTTTTTCACATCTTTTGTTTGTGCAGCTAACTGTGATTTTGATATTCTTTAAACTATTGTTATTTCCTCTGTTAGAGTAGGAAATTTGTTTGATGGATCAGCACTTGTCCAAGATTAGGACAGAGGTTTTCCCCCCCATTCCTTTCCATTAATCAGAAACTCTTTGTTACTGGTAGTTTAAAATTAATTCTATACATTTATTCAAGTCACATCTAAAACTGTATTCAAAGAGTTGTATTAGGTTGGTTTTTTTCTGACAACACCAGAATAACCTTGATTTTTCCAATTCTAGAAAATAATTTTTGGCTTCCTTCTGTTTTTGTTTGGGTTTGCTTTTTTGTTGTTGTTGTTGCAGCTAGTTGTGATAAGCACAGGGCTGTCCTCATCAGCTTTCAGCTCTGTAAGTCCAGGTCACACAGCAGCCTCCAGCCAAACCTCTGTGTGCTGGAGATGTGCAATCCTCTGTTGCAGAGAGCTGTAATCCCCTGCCCTGTGCTTCCCTGGAGCTGGAAGTTCAGTACTTACCCTCAGCTCAGCTGTTCTTTGCCTTTCTGCTTTCGAGACAAAAATAAAATGAGCAGAAATGAGGAGCCCATGCTCTGGTTTTCGAGCAGGAAGGAGCAAAGCTTGAGAAAACTCGTTCTCTTGTTGCCTGTAAAGAATGTGAACCCGCTGGTCTGAGCACTGCGGTTAACTGTCTGTCTTTCCTAGACTGCAACAGCCTAAAAATAACAAAGTAGTGATTAAAAAATATCAATCAATATATACTTTTTTTTAACTACAGTTGGGAAGTGGTACAAAGACGGGGATAGATTAAAACACGAAGAACAGCTTTGTTCCCAGGGTCTTCCCTGTCTCAGCCAGAGGAAATTTTTGGAGAGTCATTATGTTTTTCCTGCTCTTGTAAAGGTTTTAGGCAAGTGTCAGGGCTCACCAGACTCTTCCTCTCTAGGTATTCATCTAGAATGTGTCCAGTTTGTGATGCCAGTGCTCAGTTAGATTGAGCCTGGGCTATCAGGTGTGATGGACATAAATGTGCTGAAAGGCAGGGCTTGACCCCAGATCTCCCCATGTAAGGTGACAAAGAAAGAGGTACAGGTGGGCCTGGGGCTTGCTCAGGGTCATGGTGAGGAAGTGATCACAAGCACACTGAGTTGTGGCCAGGCGTCTGTGCTCTCTCCCTCTCCCAGCTGATCTGGCTGTTTTCACAGGAGAGCCTGGGGCAGAAGAGGGGGTGTCCTCTGAGGTCAGGCTAGGCAAGGAGAGGATAAAGGCCAACAGGCCCTGGGGAGCCATGATGTACCACAAGGGTGCTCTTTGGAGAGCTGCAGAATGAAAGGCACCAAATCTACAGGCCAGTGGGGTTTGAGGGCGAGCAGTGAGGGGCACCTTGGGGTCCTGGTCCACTGGGAGCCTGGCTTGAGCAGAGGAGGGCTGTTCTCAAGCAGGGACTATACCCAGCTTGCCAGGGCCTGCACCAGTGGTGTGCACTGGAAGGTCTTGCAGGGTCTGGAGATGTCACACAATGGGACTGCTGCTGAAATTCCTGTCCTGTGTGGAGCATGGTGGTGACTGCTGGGCTGTATCCCCAGCACTGCCCTCCTTCCAGGATTAAGCTCCAGGAAGTTTTATATGCATTTACAGCACTGTTGGATTTCTGCCACTGCCAGGCTGTACTCCACTGCCATTGGAGGGACACCTGCAACCACAGAGGGAGGTGTCCCAGACACCCTGCCCACTGACACAGTCACTCACAGAGGAAAGTGAGGGAGCTGTGGCAGGGGCATTTCCCACTCACCCCCATTCACACAGAAACGCTTGAAAAGGTCTGGCTTTCACTTTGGGATGGAGTGAAAACAAATGTTGTAACCTTATCAGTTGTTATGACAGGTCTGAAACCTGCCTTTGCTGTGGCTCATACCACCACATCCAGAGGCAGGAGGTGGGATGTAGAGCAGAATATGCTCTGTGGAGCAAGGCACCAGACATCTGTTGGTGTACCCACCGCTGTTCCCATGCACTCTTCCTCCAGACTTGGTCCTTTGAAGATCTGAGGATCTGAGCAGAGCCATCTCACACACCACAGGCAGAAGCCAGACTTGTAGCAGTCAGGTGAGGGAACAGAGATCCCCTGCTGGGACCCCAGGGTGCACATGATGTGTGTGCCAGTCCCTGGGGAAACACACCACAGTGTGACAGAGAGAGCATGGAGACAGGCAGGCAGAGACACACTGTAATGCATCCAGCAGAAAGGATTTCCTAAGGACCTTGTGGCCACAGACACTGCCAGAAGAAGTGAGGAATGACAAAGGTGTCCTGTTACTGAACATCTCCTGTGTCTCTGGAGCTGATTTCTCTCCCTTCCCTGCCAACAAGTGGGATTGCAGGAGGTAACTCCAGCCTCACTCCCCTTCCTGGGTGAAACCCTGACTATTGCTGATGGCTTGGCCCAAACTGGCTCCGGTGGGATAAGAGGAGTGGAGACTCCCTCACACAAGAGATGGAGGGACAGGGTGAGTGTTGCTTGGCACTTCTAGAGATGCTGCCTTGCGTGGAACTCACTCCACAACCCTTTTTTGCTTCCTTGTGTCCTGTCCGTCCCTTCAGTCTCAGAAACTTCCCTTAATTTGTCATAATTTTAAGGCCTTATAGGTGTTTCCTGGATGGGAGCCAGAGAACCTCAAACATCTCTGTAGCAAGACAGAGAGGGACGTTTGGCTGTCTGGTTTCCTCCACAGGATGGGGTCCAGGGCAAAATAACTCTTACCATAAGTACTTTAGGGCACACAGGGGTCAAAGCTATGGGTGTTTCTCCCAAATGTGTGGCACTGCCCCTTCACAGGTGACCCTGGTGGACAGTGACCCACAGAGCTGGCCAGAACAGCCAGACGTGAAACACTGTCCCGGCGACAACCTCTCAGGCCAGGGGTCAGCACACATGAGGAGTTAGACAAGCAGAAGTGGCTTGGACACCCTGCTCCTCTCCTCAGCCCCGTGCCGTGCGCGGGGGAAGCCGCCGAGAACATCCGTGCCCGCCCCGGGGCCGCCCGGGAGCGATCGGCGGGACCCGAGCTCCATCTAGGGGTCAGGGAGCGCCTGGCGAGCGCTCGGCTCGGCCCCGCCGCCACCGGCCCCCGCCCGAGGCGCAGCGCGGGCAGGACCACGGGCAGCCGGGCCCAGGCAAACCAGCGAATGCTTCAGACTGGGAGCACTGGGTGCTCAGGATGAAGGGCAGCCAAGCCCAGTCCCGAGCGCGTCCGTGGAGACACAGCCTGCTCCTGAAGGGGACATAGAGTCGGAATAATTGAGGAAAAGACCTCCCAGATCATGGAGTCCAACCTAACAGTGCCAGGTCCACCACTAAGCTATGTCCCTGAGCACCACAGCTGCATGCTTTTTTCTTGAAAAAAGCCAGCCCTGAGAAATTCAAGGGATGGACTCCCCTCTATTTAGTATTCCCCACTGGGATTAGGAAGAGAGTCTTTCCATAGGATATCCCACGTGCTGGTGTTTCACGTGCTGGGTATGTTGCAGGATGTTTGGGTGCACTTGGCAGTGCCAGGACGGGGGGTGTGTGTGTGATGTGTGCAGGGCCACTGCTTGGGGCTTGCAGTCACACTAAGAACACAAAGCTGAGGGTCTCGACTCCCTGAGCTCCAGCAAGGCATGGAGAAAGGGTCTGGCTCCATCCCTCTCCTGGCTCCACACCCCTACCTCCTGGCTCGTGGAGTGCAGTGAGTACTGAGGACAAGCAGCTGGGATTTTTAAGCACAGAGAGATGAGCTTTGATCAAAACAGGTGGCTGCAACAACTCTCTAGGACAAGAGGCTGCTTGCATTCATCAAAAGAAAAAATATAAGCCCATGAAACACTCAAGCAGATAAATAAGGAAGCAATGATTTTTGTATTTGTGACAAACAAAGTCAATAAAGCTCGAGGAAACAACTTGTATTTTATTATCACATATTTATATGTTTAATGCTATTAAAACTAGAGTCTGGGGTGAGCTGCAGGAAATCAAAGCACTTAATGGTGCAGACACAAACCTTCTCTCCTCCCTCCCCAAAGGTGATTTGAACTAGTTTAAGCAAATGTCTTTGTCTCTTAAAATAATTATGTGATTTAGAGGCACATTTTCCCGGCTTGCATCAAATGACTTTAATGGGGTCTGCTTGTGTGTGTCTGTGTGTGTCAGTTTAACAAGTTATTGCTTTTTAAAGCTGCATTTATAGCCCAGAATTCACCAGAAAAGTAATTCTCTAGGAGAAGGGATTATTTGTGTTCCACCATCACTTGGCATTTATTCCACACAGCATTTAGTAAGGAAATAGTGCCCAGAGGGCAGAGGCCAAAATTATCTAAGAAGATATGTTGAAATTTGGGATAAACATTCTCTGGATGGTCTACCAACTGGGAACTTTCTCTTCTTTGCCCAATAGATTTTGTCCTCTCTGGTCCAGTCTTCGCCATTCTCTTGGCCCTCCTCAAGGTCAGGCTGACCTCTCTCCTCCCTGCCTGTGTTCTCCTCATGGCTCTGCCCCAGATGGGATTTCCCTGGGGCAGAGGAGAGCTGACAGCAGACCCTGCCAGACTGGGATGGGGATCTGAAGGTGGGTTTCACACTTGCCAACACTTGAGTGGTGGATGCCCTGCATGGGTCCTCTTTGTGACCCTTCTCTCTTTGCCAAAGATGTGCCAGTGCTGGGGAGAAATGGGCTTTTTGAGGGATAGGTGAGCATGTAGGGGCACAGCAGGGGCCAGACTCTGTTTCCACCCCCCTATACCAGCCATGGCTGGGCCAGATGTTTGAGGTGTTGCTGAGACTGCTCACTAATGTACAAAATACAAAGAAAAGCTGGGAAGAGTCAGAAACAGCTTGAGTTTGGTAGGAAAGAGGGAAGGTAAATGTACAGCCAATCTGCTGTAGTGCATTGTTTCCCGCAGTGAGGAGAAAGCATTAACACTGTGGGATAAAGCAGGTGAACCCTGTTTGGCACAGTCCTTAGTTCTGGTGGGGTTGCTGAGGTGCAGAGCACTGAGCCATGCTCCTTGGGGAAGACACTTGCTGAGTGAGCTGCTTCATTTATTGCTTGTCCTGGAGGCACTGGGAATCTCCTAAGCAACTGAAGCAGCTAATTTCTCCTCACAGGTGTATTTGGTGTATTGCTGGGGTCACTCATTGGCACTGGACTAGCAAACTGAATTTTTGAGAACCATGGGTCCAGGTCTGTAACAGCACAGTGATGGAAATGTGAGCATAATGGGCCCATTAAGGCATTTGTACTGGAATGGGCACCCCTGAGACACATTGCTGCACACTGGTTGCTGTAGGAAAGTGTGTTAGTAGACTGGGGCCATCCAGTCCTTTTCCCTCCCTTGTAATCCCACTCCTCAGGTGGTTGTTCACTCACCTATTTCACAATTAAAGATTAATTTCTCAGTCTTCCCATCGAGGGACACAGAGCTCAGTCACCCAGGCACTCCCTGTCACCTGCAGCAGGGGAGTGTGGGGCTGAGGGATGGGCTGTTCTCATGGAAGGTCTGACACCAAGGTGCAAATTAATAATTTTTCTGGTTTAAGGTGGGTTTTCTGACTCTGTCAGCCTGGTTTAAAGAACCCACCTGCATGGCCAGCCTGGCATGGACACACACACCTGAATATCTTGAAGAATCACGGCAAATGGGACATGGCATAGAACCTGGCCTCAATTTTTCTCTGGAGCTGGGCATTTGGTCGTTTCTGCATCCCACAAAGGAGTTTGTTCTGAGGCCCTGATGGTATCTACCTGAACAGGATAAGTGGCTGCACAGGTCCGAGCCCCCTTTGCCCATCTCCTGGCCAGAAGGAGGGAATGCTGTGAAATATACAGGTGGGGAAGCAGCACTTGGACTGCAGCAATCCCAAAGCAGTTGAGTAATACCCAGATTTACAGCAGAAAAAGGCCTTTGTCCCCATTCTACATGGTGGACTGCAAGCTGCTTGTCATGAGGATTTCTCAGGACAGTTCTGCTGCAGCCTTCCAGGGAATTGAGAGATGAGAGCCTGGTGGTAACAGCCAAGGTTCTCCCCATGCTCCAACCTGAGGAATGCCCCAGCAAGGAAGGTCTGACCCTGCCCTTGGAGTGCCAGCCTCATATCCTGCTTCTTCCTTGCCCTGTTATAACACATCCTTTCAGCAAAGTGGTGAGTTATCTTAATTTTGCAGACAGCAGCACTCAGGGATAAGGTAACTAATTTGGGAAATTATCCCGGCTGTCAATTCCCAGAGTGATTGGTGGGAGAGGCTTTGAAGCCTCACGCATGCTCCCTGCCATTCACTTGGGCTGGAATTACCCTTTTATTTTACTTCCTCCTTGTTCTCATTGCCACACCACTCAAACTAAAATTATTCGCCTACAACCACAAAAGCAGGGATATATCACTGGGAGTGCTGTAGGGCTGTCGCCATATATAATTCTCTGAGCTCAATATTTATAGAGCTACACAGGGCACAAATCATAGCCAGAAAGCCCATCGAGCTGGAGAGCTAGGTATAAACTCCAGAAATATCACAAGCCATCGCTCACAGGAGACTGCCCGGCAGAGCCGCCGGCCGTACATCAAGCTGTAACGCCATCTGAGTCCGCGCTTGGTGCTGGAGTGGATCAGAGGTCACTTCCAAGCTTTTCTTCCATAAATCCTGGGTGCTGGCTCTCAGCAAGGTTAGGGGCTGGGAGAGCCCTGCTCTGAGTGCTCCTTCTTTCTGCTTGCTGCTGCTGACACTGAGCTGTCCCAGCACTTTGTGTGGGCATTTATCTTTGGGGTCTTGTCCTCCCTTCTGCCTCTCTGCTGTAGAAACCAGAGATGAGAGGGAGTAGGGGCATGCTGGATCTTACAGCTCCATTGTACAAGCTATAGGAGCTAACAGCTCCTCTGAAATGTCATTTTGCTGGACTTTGGGGGAGTCTGAGCCCCTCTTCTTCTCACCCCTCATCCCCCAATCCTGTGCAGGGCTGTGAATTTTCTCCAAATGCCCAGGTGGTTATGAGCACCCAGCAGCCTGCCTGCCCACATAGCAAAGCCACAGTCATCAGTACTAGGATAGTTCAGGTCCCTCTGTCACTGCCTTCTCTGCTCTTTCCCCCCTTTTCAAAGCTTCTCCCTGGCCTGGGTGGAGCTGATGCCTCACTGGGGATGGGGGAGTGGTTCCTGACTAGGCTAAGCCCCAATACTGTTCGGGGCTTTTGGCATTTAAAGTCAATCCAAAGAGCAAAGCACAGGCGAAATGAGTGCTCTGCAGATGCAGACTAATCCTTCCCCTGCTCTTCTCACCCTGGCAGCTTCTTCCCTCATGTGCTGGTGGTCCAAAGGGTACCACAACAGGTGGAGAAGATCCAGATGAGACCTGATGCAATGAGCAGGTGAAGCCTCTCTGAAGCAGGGCAGCAGCAACCTGGTGCTTTCTGGACAAAGAAGTGCTGGGGTCTTGCCCGAGAAATCACCAGCCAGACAATTACTTTTATTTCTAAGCTGCATATGATGGACTTGAGCTAACCAGTCTCTGGTTCTTGCCTCTCCCCCAGCAGCATGGCAGACAGACTCTGACATTTAAGCAAAATAAAATCCAACCCTTAGCATTAAGTAAAACTCCCAGCGTGATGGGTTCGTGGCTTGCAGCAACATCTCAGCAGGGGCGTGTTAAAGCTGGTCTCCAGCAAGTGGAAGAATGAAGCTTTGCAAAACCCTGACGAGGCAAAGCTCCTAAAATAACAATTGAATTAAACTTAATTCATTTTCACTTAATATCCTTATAGTGCCTTTAGCAAATGAGGCTGTTATTATTTTGACGAGGAAAATGGGGAGGTGCAGTCTGGATGGAACTCACATCTCCTTACTGAAAGAAAGAAAACTTCAGTGGAAATAAAAAAAGCCATGGGAAGAAATGCAGAAAGTTCAAATTCTCCATTTTGGATGAAACACCACCTAACCCATGCAAGTCTTATGTTCTCCAAGATACATCCCAGAGTGTGCAAACCCACTTTTATTTTTAACCAGATGCTGGGAGTTTGCTGGCTTTGCCAGGGTTACATACCTGGTCACATCCAACATCTGTGGGAGGTTGGCCAGGTCCTTCCTTCCTTCCTCTTCTCTTGCAGTTTTTGAACTTTTCTGTGAGATTTGAACCCCAAATGCCCTCTGCTTGCCCTGCTCCTTACCAGCCCAGTCTGCAGGGTTTGAAGCACTGTTATCACTTTTGTTTCCATGATGTGTCAGTGTGAGTCTTTCCCTGGAGAAGGCTGAGTTAACCTCATGATTCTGGGCCCAAATCAGCGGGGCAGGCAAGCAGAAGCTCAGGGTAGCCCTGCCCTATGGCAGCCCTGGACATTCCCTATTCAGGACAACCTTTGCCTTATTTCCAGCCATGTCTCCTGTTTGCTTGTGCCCACCTTTATTTATACTTGCAATGAGATTTGGCAAGCCTCTCACCACCAAGATTGTCTTTCTCTGTTGGTGTTGCAGAACAGCATCCCAGAAAGGACATCCTGCAGCTCTTCCCCTCAGACATCCTAGCAAAGAGGGAATATCTCATGATCCCACACTCCAGAGAGGGATGGTCAACCGAAGCAAGGAGCAAATGAACCCAAGGAACCATCCCAACCTTGCCTCACAAAATTGCTTGCTCTCAAACCAGGCTCTGCTAACCAGAGGGAGCAAAGGCTGCTCTGAAATGGCCCTACAGTCATTGAACTACACTTCCCAGTAGGCCACAGAGCAAGGGCCCTCCTGGTATGAAAAAGCCTCCATTTGACTTGCTCATGCTCCCTGGGGTTGGGGACAGCTGGGGGAATTTTAGGATTTCAGGGCTAGAGGCAGCCGTTGTTCATTGCTGCGTAAGCAGCAGCAACAGCAGGCGTTGTGGCAAAATTAATTTCCACTCTGAATGCAGCTCTCCTGTGTAACTACTGCCTTTAGAGGCTTCTTCCCAGAGCTCGAGAGAATAGCCCAGACAGGCTTTGCAAGGTCGCCTCGCTCTCTGTCTTGCTTGGAGGCAGGCTCTGCTCCAACTAATCCTCTTCTGACAGACCTTTTTGTCTCTCTTACTCACAGATACCTTTCTCCACCTGCCATGTTAGGGGCAGCAGCTTCTTAACTCTAAGAAAAATGAGAAGAAACTTTCTTACTAAGACACAGCTTTCCAAAACTCTCTGTTCTTCACATCAATTAGAACTGGATAGTTTCAGAGTTATGCTAAGAAAACTGAATGAGAACATCCCTGGGACAGTGAGCACCCATCCCTCACGGCTGCATCCCCTCTGCTGCCAACAGATGCTGCTGCTGCTCTCTCTTGCTGCCAGGCTGGGACAGGAATATTCAGAGACTGTGTCTGCAGCAGGGACAAGATAACTTCACTGGGACATTTTCCAATAATCTGAAAAGTTAGCACATATTCGTCATCTATTTCTCTGCACCTTCCTGCTGCTAGCAAGCCACACCTCTTGACCCTGAGAGACTTCCAGAGCTATTCCAACAAAATCCAGCTTTACTTTCAAAAGCAAAGACTAATGGGAAAACAATTAGCAGTCCTGGTGGAGTACTTAATCAAAATCAGATCATCAGGGGTTTGTTTATTTAGAGCATTGCAGATGAAGAATATGAGATGAACTCCACCATCTCTGGGGCTTGCATGAGCTATTTGCCTTCTGTATCACTGGCTAAGAAATGAATTTTTTTGGGGGTACTATTCCTTTGAAGGGGGATTCCTGCCTTGGTTCAGAGCCAAGGCCTGAAAAAAATGAAGATCTAGGTAGACATTTGCTAGAGCTTGTGAATGGACTCCTGTGCCCAGTGTGTGCCAGACCCACACCCATTAGGAAACTGCGTGGAAAGCCCCTGGTCCTGTCCTGGCAAGGTGAGCCCCCACGGGGCTGTGAGGGGTACAGAGCTCACACTGCATGCTGTGCCTCAGCAGGGCTCCTTCTGACCAAGTCCTGGGAGCTCTCAGGGCCGGCCAAAGACACTGAGAGGGCCTCACAAGCAGCCTCTGCCAGGACACTGAGCACCTTTCAGGAAGCATTGCTGAGCTCTTGTGCCTTGCTGGGGGATGACAGCTAAGAGAGGAGAAAGGCTCAGCCTGTGCTGTCCATGCACACTCCAGCCATGTTTGCAGGTAGGGGAATACCCACCCCGTTTCCCCAGGAAAATTTCCTGTCCGAACCCTTTTTTTCCAGCCATGTCTCTGGAACATAATTCTCATCCTCCCTGCTGTAAATGGGAGCCTGGAGAAGGTACAAAATCAAGGGCTGCAGCACAGCAGAAATAGGGCAGAAGGGCTGGGAAGTTTCCCCTGGAGTCCTTGCCACTCCTTCAACTTTCTTACCACCAAACCCATTGCAAGAGGATTTTGAGGGGGAGGCTTGTCACCACTCCAAAGTGAGGTGCTCCAGAGCTCAGCCCTCACTGTCTCACCCAGGCATCAGTTAAATGCAAAAAGGAGTTCTGGTGGCAGAACCAAGATATCAGTTGATGATTATTTCTTCTCACTTTGGGGTGGGTGACCTTGTCTATGTCTTTACACCTTGCAGTGCTAATTATTCTCTTGCTTTCCCTTGAAGCGTTCATGGATCAAATAGGGCAGATTACCTCTCCCCTTGGCCATGGTTTCTGCATCCTGGGCTTGACAGGGCACAAAGAATGAGGGCAGAAGTTGTTTTGCAATCTTGCTCATGGGTATTGCGGCTGATTCCTCCTACAGGGCAAAAAAAGAGACAATTAATTAAAATTAAAGATATTAGTAGCAAACAATTAGAGGCTGTGGTTGAATTAGGTGAAAAATAAATGGGACTAATTGAGAAAACATTAGCAGAACATAAAATAATACCTTTTTAAGAAACAAGAAATAGAAGCTAATTACAAGCTGTGTGACATTGGCCTTATGTTGGTGCTTGTGGTGATGGACTTGGAAGTTACTTGATTGCTCCAGTTCATTTTGGTGTGCAGGAAAGCACTGATGGATGAGGGGGATGCAGGAGTAGCAGCCAGGGATTTTTTTTCTTCATCATTGAATCATAACATAATTCACATTGGAAGTGACCTAGGAAGTCTCTGATTGAGCTGTGTCTCTGAGCAGGGTTCACTGCTGCCAGGGCAGGTTTCTCAGTTCAGTAAACCTTTGAATGTTGCCATGGTTAGTGACTTCGAAGTTGCATCTTTGGTCCAGTATTTGACTATGCTTCATGTGGAAAGTTTCTTTCTCTTATAAGTGATCACAGTTTTCTTTGATGCAACTTGTCTGTCACTCCTTGTGTCTATTGGCCTTTTGCCTTTCCCAATACCCCGAGAAAGAGTCTGGCTCCGTCTTCCCTAACACCCCACCAAGCATCCCTGGCATGGATGAGGATGTCTGAGCAAAGGATGTGCAAACACAGGACACCGGGGGGAGCTGTCAGCATGAGCATAAAAGAACGTGACTTGTGATACTCCTTCCTCTCAAGGCTTAAATACTTTCACAAACAAAAAAAACACAACCAACCAAAAAAACAACCTGCTGTGAATCATTATATTTTCCTTCAAATTATTATTTTTCTGAAAATACTCATGGGAAGTAAAAACTCATTCGTGTGCCCCAGAGGCAGGGCTAATACCTGGAGGGTGATTGTTGCCCATGAAAGTGAGAAGAGAAAATAACCTGGGAAGTGTCCACCAGTACATATGTAGCACTTCATGCTGTCAGCTCTGCCAGCCTCAGAGCAGGGCACGGAGGATGCCATGAGCAGAGAAGAGGGGACACTCTCTCAAGCAGCTGGCAGGTTTGGGGCAGGACATTTACAAGGGAGGGCTCATTCCAGGTGTGAAGTCCTGTCAGTTGGCAGGCAGTGATCAGGGACTCTGCAACCTTCTCGGTTCTGGGGGTGGAGCAGGAGAGTTTCTGCTAGAGGTGACCCTGGCTGCAAAGGAGCTGTATGCACACAGTGTGTATGCAGGGAGTGCTCCAAAGATCAGCTCCTGACGGCAGCAGGATTTGAAACATCCAAGGACTGAATTCACTTGTCATGTCTCTAGCCACCTTTTGGCCGAAATTCAATGAGACATTTAAATTTGGGAGGACAGGGACTCAGGGGCATGCACAGGATCGACTAGGAAGAACTGCTTGCTTTTGTACCACCCCACTGTTTCTGAGATGGGTCAGGTCACGTCTAACCCTGTGCCCAGTTTTCACCTTCCATCCTCTCCCTGAGGTTTGTGGCACTGGTGTCACTTTAAGTGGCCATCCTGTCCGAAATGACTGTGGACAGGGGATGGGTTTCACCCTTCAGACTGCATTACTGTGGTAGCACCCTGCTTCTTCAGCCCCTGTCGTGGGGGACAGCATGCTTCTTCACACGGTGACATTAGTAATGCCACAAGCCCTGGAGAGTGTGGCTTGATTTCTCTGTGGGCTGTGAAGTCGCTGCTCACCTCACAGAAAAAGGAATGCCACAGGAGATTTTTCTCACGAAACCCTTCCTCTTTTCACCTTTTAACGTTCAGGAGGGCTTTCGCCCTTATTAAAACGCTGGGCAGGAGGCAGCACGCCCTGCCCAGTCCCACACGGGGGTGCCGGCCGTGTTTTGGGGGCCGGGCGGCGGTGCGGCCTGCAGAGGTCCCCCTCGCCTAAGCTTTGAGCGCCGCGCGGGAACGCGGCTCCGGCGGCTTCGGCGGGAAACGGATCCTCCTCACAGCCCTCGGCCCGGCTCCCTCGGCCGCCGCCCGGGGCAAGGCGGCGCTGGGATGCCCATGAGTGCGTCTCAAGGTTGTGGTGAGGTGAACTTGGAGAAGCGGTGGCCTCGAAGTGAGATCCCGAGAAGGCAGGACAATTAACAGCCTCGGCTAATACGCCGTAATTGCGGGCAGCCGGAATTGGGGGTCCTGCGATCCGCCCTGCCCTGCCGAGGAGGCACCTGGTGCAGGACAGAGACACTTTGAACCTTGCCGACAGCAGAGGCCTACAGGCTTGACATCACCGAGGAGAGAGGCAGTGGGACAGGGCAGCCCATCCCTCCTTTCCAACTGCTGCTGGATCCAGTTTTTGCTCCAGTCTCTGTGATGGATTTGGAGCTCTCCAGTTTGTACCTGTGTCAACGCTATGGCGGCTCCATCTTTGGCAGTGCATGGGATTTTGGGAAGCAATGAGTGGCCCCAGCTGCATGAAAAGGTAATAATTACTGGAGACACACCAGAGGAAACAAAAAAGGGGTGTTCCTTTCCCTCCTGTGCCCAGTGCCAACTAAAAGCAGGGGTACTGCAACCAGCTGGAAGGGACTCCCACACCTGGCCAAGGCTGTCCCCTTGTAGGGTACATGCTGCATCCCCTGGCCTTGCTGCAAAGCCAGACCAGGCAAAGCAGGGTTGTACAGAGTGCCCTGAGTCTCCACCACAGCTTTTCTGGTTATGGTCACAGGCCTCCCCTCACCCTCTGTGCATGGGCCGTGGTAACCCTGCCCTGACCGGGTGCTGCAGCACTTGGGTTGAATGTCGATGTTTGGGAATTGGGACAGTGCTGCTCATTTGTCTAATCCGCTTTAAAATCGTAATAATAATAATAATAAGTAATGAATAATAATAATAATAATAATAGTAGTAGTAGTAGTAGTACTAGTAGTAGTAGTAGTAATAGTAGTACTAGTAGTAGTAGTAATAGTAGTACTAGTAGTAGTAGTAGTTGTAGGGGATAAGAAGATCCATTCACATGGCACTACCTGAAATTTTTACTGTGGGGGCTAGGACATGAACTTTCAACACCCATGAACTCTTGTGTGTGGCCCAGCATTTACAGAGACCTGGCCTCTCCATAGCCAGCAAGACTTCAGCTCAGAGCTCAGAGTCACATCACTTTTCCACCAAATACCTGTTCCCAAAGAAAGGAACTTTTTTTTTTTTTTAAGTGAAAGGAGAATAACAGACAGCTAGTAGTGTAAAGAGCAGAAAACTGTGACACGATCCTCTGAGGGGGTTGGCACAGGCTCTAGATTTCTGTGGTGACATGTTCTGTGGTCTCCTGTTCTCACTGCTCTGATCTCTGAGCAAGGTGTGAGTCCCTTTTCCCCAAGGGAAAAGGTATTTCCATAATAAATGGACTGGGGGGAACTGAGAAGAATATTGGCTTTGTCAGGAAAGGACAGATCAGAAGTGATATATTGGAATAATTTCAGCATCTTGGAAAAGTCCAGTTTGGCTGTCATATTAATGTTTTTGAAGATAAGGAACATTTGTGCAATAAACTTGTGGTAGTTCAGTGTGGCCTTGGCATTGCTTTGGGCTATGAAACCATCATGGACCCTCAGCACTGAATGCCCTGAACTCCCTGAATGTCCATGTTGGACTGCCCTGAGCAGCAGCAGGTTACTGGGTCTATGAGAAGAGAGGAGTGGGACTGGTGCTGGTGACGGTGTGCCTGCTGGGGGTGGCGTGGAGGGGGCAGCTGGGTCCTTGGCAGGGGATGTGTTTGCAGACTGGGACAGCATTCAGAGCACTTCTAATGCTGGGGTTATGCCCTGGTGAAGCGAGACCTCCCCTTTGCCATGTGCCGCTCTGTGTGCTCCCTTCCCAGGCCGGGAGCGGGAGGGCGCGGGGGGACTCCCCGGCAGCCCGGACGGTGTGAGCCCCGGCGGGCTCAGCGGGAGGGGGCAGCCACCCTCTCCTGAGGAGGGGGGCACAGGGACTCCCCTGCTTTGCAAGCTGCTGTGACCGGCTGCATGCTCTCACCACGGGGTTTGCTCTGGATTCAGCGGGAGGGGAAGGCGGGGGTGCCGCGGAGCAGTAGCCCAGCAGTCAGGACAACTCAGAGCACGGGGGGCATTGCTGCAGCCTCGGAGGTTCCTGCATCTCTCTGTGGGACCCCCACCATTCATGGGCCCGCTGAACCTGGGGAGAGCCTGAGGGGCTTCAGGGGCTCCCCCGGCCGCCGGACTGCTCATGTGTGGAATCCCTGCTCCCTTCCTCGACGTGACCACTCTGTTGACCCTGCCCCATTCGTGTTTCTGCCTACGGAGCCATCCCCGGAGGGGACGGAGGCAGTGGGGGAGCACTGTCTTGTTCGGGAAATGGGAGACAGGGGTTGGGAAGGAGGGAGAAAGGCTTTTGCCAGAGGAAATCGATATCCCGTGAAAAGTAATTATTGAAGCATAAATTTATCATAAGGGTGATCACCAATAAAACATCTCTTGGCGACGTTTTAATTTAAAATCAAATTCGAAAAGGCCCCCCTCCCCCTTCAAAAAAAAATCCTTAACAAGCAGAAAAATAACTGCAGCCCTTGGAACACTTCATTATACGTTCAAAGAGAGCTCCATCATCTTCGCACCGACGCCGGGCTCTGCTCTTCTGATGGATCCAATGCAGCTGATTTATGGAAATGACTTGCAAATCCATAAATGTAGTTTGCAGTGACAGCCGTGCATATCACTAGTAATTCCTTTAAACTATGCAAAGAAAAATGATTCATATCTGGTTGGACTCTGCCTTTTCCAAGGGTCGCCACTCCTGAGTCTTGATGTGTTTGTCTGTATTGGTTTCCCTCTTGATTTTTTTTTTAACTCCGTGATGGATGAGGCTGAGATTTTAACACTGAAACCCGGGACCCCGAGACGGCCAGCGAGGGAAGAGTTAAGCCTGTGGGAAGGTGGTTTTGCCCTCCTTGCCCGCGGACACGCGTGGGTCGGACACGACACACAGAGCCGCACTCGGTGCCGTGTCCCCCCGGCTTTTCTCTGCAACCCCCCAGGTTTCAGCCCTGGGTTCCGAAAGCTTAATTGTGTTAATTAATTAGTCCTCCATGTGTGTTTGCTGGGTGACTCCGGGGCGGATGCAGAGAGATCGGGGAGGCGCAGCCCGGAGGGACGAGTGCTCACGCCTCAGTTTCCCCACCTGCAAGAGGGGCGTGACGGGGGCAGCCGGCCCAGGCGATGCTGCTGCAGCCCCGCTCTGAGGACGCCCCCGAGTGCCCCCTCCCTGGGGCTCCTGGCTCTCTCCTCCTTGCAAACCCCAGCACACAGGGCTGGGCCCGCACACGTCGGGCAAGGATGGTGCAAAATTAGAGGTTCTCGGAATTTCTTCACTGTTTTTTCGCAGTTATCCCAGGAATCGCCATACCCCCTCCCCTTTGTATCCCCAAAGATCATCCTCCAGCAGTATCTCCGGTAATGCATTTATTAGGCTTCATGATGCAATAACCACAAGCAGCCAGAAAATGTAGCATATTTCCACATTATCATCCAATTTCCCTTCCCGGGTATTTAGTTCAACTCTTTAACACCAGCCACATAATTAGAATTTGGATTTCCATTAATTTTCCTTGGGCCTGCAACCATTTTAAGATCACAGTGGTAATTAACGTGATACATCACTAATTTCACCAAGCACAATCTAAGTAGGCGCTCCCCCTCCTTCTCGGGGGCAATGCTGGGGGGACGTCGGGGGTCGGGGCGGCCCGGGGCCCCTGCCAGGGTGACTCTGTCCCCGCCCCGGCCCCGCCGAGGAGCGGAGCGTGTCGTGTCGCA
>VZRX01008167.1:0-10790 GCA_013398075.1 Notiomystis cincta
CAGACATCTGTCTCTCAAACCATAACACTTCAGAAAGGAAAATGCATTCTATTACTATAAACCACCTGTCTGATAAATGATGAAAGAGGTCAATTGTTTATAAGAAATTTGTATTTTCTCTTCTGATCTAAAGCAGTCTCAAAAATTTTAGTCACTGAAAATAACCATATGTTAGTAAATACCAATCTGCTCAGGATTAGCAGGGATAAAAATGACTTCTTCATTAAAAAGTTTCAACATTTAAAAATTTTAATGTGATCAAAAGCCTTTTATATGGACAATATATACTAGCCTGAGGGCAGATCAAAAAAGAATAGCTACCATTTAAATCAGATTTAGAAATAAAATATGGAAAGTTGTGTATATCACAAGATCAGGTAGATTTTACCATTTTAATAATTTGAGTGAAATAGAGTATATACATCATATGATTCTCATGTATGAACACATATTAGGCTGAATATAACAGAAGAGGATGTGCAGCACAGATTTGACATGTAATTTTTAAATCATAGAGGAGGAATGGCTAGAGGATTACATACCTTTTTTCAGTAAATATGAAGATGATGAAATCTGTATATTTTATCGTCAATATTACAAATGTCATCCATGGGTTATCAGCATTAATTCAAACATAAAAGCATGATGCAGTTAGTGACTAAAAGCAGCAAGATCATTATAAAGACAGATGTTGGGCTGAGAGACATTTAATTAGATGAGCTGGCTACGTTACTGAGTGAGTTACTATTTCTGCTTGATTTGACTAACAAATGGCCTCAGAATGTTGTTAACCACCCATTCTTCTGCAGGTTGCTTTTAGCAAATGCTGCATTCATTTGTAATCACCAGTACACACACTGTTTAACTTCTAAGGCACTAGAACCTGGCCTCTAAATAGAATTGGTGAATTGTGAATTGTGAGAAGAGTGTGCAAAGATATCTCAGAAAAATCAGGCTGTAATTCCATTTTAAGCAAAAATTAGAGAAAGAGGTGCTTTGTTCACAATAAATTTTTGTACAAAGGATACTTTTGACAACTATCTACAGGAAAGACAGAATCACAGAACCACAAAATCACTTAGACTGGAAAACACCTCTGAGATTATCTAAGTGTTTCTCACAACCAACACTTTTATGATGCAAAGATACCTTCAGCCACTGCAGATACTGTTCCATTAGAAAGAAAGCTCATTGTGTATACATAAGAACATAGGCAGAGTTGCAAGAATTTTTGAAAATGCTACCTTGACCCTTGAAGACAATTCTAAATAACATAATTTATGACAGTTATCTTAATATTTTATGACTCTTTTTTCTTTTTTTTCAAAGAGGAAACACATCCAAAGTGAAACAATATAGGCCAAAAAACTCAACTTAGGATCACAGAGCTCTGCTCTCCTACAGCACTTCCTCGGATTTCAGTAAACCTTTTCAGCCCCATGTCAGGAAAGCAGATAAGGTTAATGGATGGTGTACTTTCATAAGCATGTTTCTCAGCTTGGTTATTCTGCCCTTTAAAATATGAAGCAAACTCCCTGAAGTCATATAAATAATAGTTTACCTGAGACCTTCAGTAGGGTGGTTGATGCCCTTGCCTTTGGCTGTATTTTCTTTACTGTGTCAGATAGGAACAAGAAGAATTGCTCCGTGAACAGGTGATTAAAACAAAACAAAACAAAACAAATCAAAAAAGGAAAGGAAACAAGTGTCTACCACCCCCCTGCCCAAGCTTTTTCCATGAATACAAATGAAACTGATAGAAACTGCAAGTGACGAGCACAGATGATAAACCTCTCAAGCAATGCACCACAAAGGGTAAAGTACAAAATAATGCAGTTATCACCACACAACTTCTGTAAATTTTCTACAGAAGCCATACATTGTTCTGTCGGATGAAGTCAAGATTGGTTTTTAATTTTTCTCTTGATATTTGCCAACTGTTAAGTACTACTAGAAATTAATTATTGTTATTCAACCTTGTTTTGAGCTTCAGGCAAGGTAGTTTAGCTTTTATTTGTACCACGAAGTGGTAACCCTCATTTTGATTTTTGAGCTTTAATTCTTGCTTTTACTGTTATTTCTCTTCGTGAAGTTTTTAAAGCTTTTCTTAGTATTACAACTCTGTAACGTAGTTCTGCCAACCAGATTTTAAGGTATGGGGATGGATATCAATAGATTTTTTCCCAGATTCTCAAGTAGGCAGAAATCAGATTGAAAAAAAAAAATGGTAAAAACATAGCAGAGACTGAAGTCTACTTTAAAAATACATAGTGACTCATCTGTTATGAATTAAGGCCATCTTGCTTGCCTGTTTCCTACCCTCACAGTCTGCTATCAAATCAACCTAAGTCCCTAGCAACTCTGACATCTGATGCCATTTACATCACACTACTCCTTAAATTCCTTGGGCACCAAAAGTGATGGAACACGTAGAAGGAGTATCTCCCTGCTAGTACCACCTGCAACAAATAGTGAGAAAATGACAAATACAGTATGCTACAAATATATTACCTATATATACACCATGATATCTATAAGATAAAAATACATTAGTTCTGTAGGTTAAATTGAAAAACCATCACCTATCTAGTGACTGGATGTGAGTTTTCAATCATATTTCATAAAATTTAGGATCTAATAACACAATTTGCTATTGTGCAAAGAATATGACATGCTATAATTGATATGAATTAATGGAAGATGGAAGTAATTATACAGAGACCATATGAAAACTATGATGAGATCTTTGGGAATCTCAACAAGAGTAATTTGGTTGAATGTAAAAATATGTAACAGAAGGAACGCCTTTTCAGAGTAATCAACAGAACAGAATCTGGGTGTGCTAGTCTAGTAACAGAAAAATTCATTTGCCTAAAGGAAATGTTTTCTTAAGTTAACAGTCTGAACTGAGCAGACTTTATTCCTTACTTTATTGTCACTTTCTTCCTTACTCTGGAAGAGTAGTAATTCATACTAGGAAACATTGGAAAGTCAACTTCTATAAATGATGGCAATTTTGTTTAAATCTCTTGTGACATTCATGCAAACACATGACCAATAAAAACACTGCTAAACCTTTTGGGAAAAAAGGTCTGCTGGATTTCATGAATGTTTTCCACATTCCTAAGCCTCTGTTTTCCTGATAGCTCCAGCAGAGACTTGGAGATCACTGTCTTCCCCTGTGGGACCCTCATCGCAGAGACAACTACAAAGTGGTGATGGAGAGTGCTGCCTACACAAAAAAAGATCCATAAAGACCTTCAACTCTCAAGCAAAACTTGCACAGTTCCACCAGCTCTGTTTGCAGGACAGGCTGGAGATTAAATCCCGCAGTGAGTGGAGCCTGGGCAAAGAGACAGGGAAGTCACAGCTGAATGCTTTAACTGGGAGATACACAAAGTGCTGACATGGTCTTGGAACACCCAGGGTTGTAGCCAGCTGAAAGGCCTCCTTCAGAAGACTTCACTGCTTCCCTACTGGATCGGACTAGGTCTCTGAGCTCTGTTCTCTGCTCCAGCATTTTGCTGGGAAGCAGCTCCATCAGTATTAAGGTATGTGTAGGAAAAAAGAGGAGATCTGAGGGCAAAGAAAGAGGTGGTTGAGAAGAAAACCAGCCCAGAGGAGGACTGGATCACAGAGAGTCTTTACAGATCACAGGATTGGGCAATACCACAAGAATATTTCTGGTAAGGAGATTTTGGCATACATGGAACTGAACACTAGTGATTCCACTACAGTGATATTACTAGTGTAAATTGCCCATCAGTGGCTGCTATATACACTCTTCCCATCACTTGTGCATAGAAAACACAGTAAGACAATCATCGGATTTTGCTAAATGTTTCCATATTGGAAACTATGCTATTGAGGATTACTGCAAGCTGACAAAGGCTTTCAAGCAGAGAGGGGAAAAATCCTCAAAAGCAGATGTGCTAACAACCACAGTTTTGTATCCACTAAGCTCTAAAGGATGGACTTTGCTTCAAGTGGATACAATTAGTAAGAAAATTTTAAGGATCTTGTCACAATTGCTTATGCATAACACATGCTACTTTAGATCCCATTTTGCCTTCAAATACCAGGATGTACTTCTCATAGAAAAAAATTTAAAAAAAAACCCCAAGGGTAACATGCTGAAGTTCTGAGTTCACCAAAATTAACAAGGAGAGAATTTCACTAAGCACATCTGAACCTCCTTGACTCTATCTTTTTGTTGAGACAAAGCAACATATTAATTCTCAGTTATTCAGCTGTTCTTTGTTTATTGCATATAATTTTTTTCTGTGACTGCAATTTGCTGCTTGCAAGGCTTCCATCCTACTCTTTTAGATGTGAATAATGTAATACAACTTGTCACTGATAACATCAAAATTCTTACACACAGTTGAATACCAGTACAGATTAAATTGGAAGGTACTATTGTTTTCATAATATTTGCCTTTTTTTCCTAGGACTAAAAGCAAGGAAGCATATTATCACTTCATTCAAAAAATACACATGTAGTAACCTACATGTGTAATAGTTTTCACTGCTCTGAGGTTATGTAGAGTGCAATGATCATTCATTGATTTAACTCATATGGACAAATCCCATTGTACATTCTCTCTGCTTTCTGTTTCAGCAGAATTGTGTGGATATTAAAATTGTCATTATCTACCCACAGGCAGTTTCAAAATACCCACAGGCATCTTGCTTAGGTATTGCTTGAGGCTTTGGAAAAAAGTAGTGCCATACAAAGCTACAAAGCTTACAATATATATGTAGAAAAAATCTGTCATTTTGTGGTATTTCAACATATGCTGGAGGTCTAAAGCTGCCATTGATAAAACAGCCTTAATGTTCCTATGAATTCTACATAAGAACTTGGTAGCGGAAACACATTGCTTAAGGCAGTCCTACATAAGACAGCAAGTTGAAAGATAAATGGGTCCTTGGGCTGAAACTGATGATTTTTCTTAAATATGAGTGATTATAGCACAATTTCAGGAGCTTCTAGCAAAGACTTTATGGTCTCAACTGTAATATAATACCACTCTGGCTAAATAGATACTGTGACTTAAAAAGACCTGAGTGTAAAATGGGAAAAAATTATGAACACATCTAAGTATCAAGCAAGTATTTACGAGATTATTTAGGGTAAGAGGCAAAGGAGAGTCTGCATCTTGCATCACAGGACACTTCCAAGGAATACAGAAAAAATGTGCTGGGAAGTCTCAGAATGATTGTATAATTGTTGGGAGAGAGCACAGGCTGTGTTACTTATTCCCTGCACCACTATGAAATTAGGAACATCAATTAAAAACAAACAAACAAGCTATTCTTTACAAACATAGGAAGATATGCTATGGTAAATGAAATTTTTATGATATTGAAGAGCTGACACCAGATCAGAAGGGTAAAACTAAACTATAATACAGAAAAATATGAATTATTGAATTACCATTATTCTTCACTACTTATGCAGAAGCAGAATCACTCATGTTAAAATAATAACAAAATATATTCTATTGAGTAACAGCTTCAGCAATGTAAAGTAGCAACTACTGTAGTGACCTTTCAGATCTTTTAGGGTGAGGTAAATTGTATATGAGAGCATCTAAAAAATTATCTAAGAAGGTTGCCAATTTACATTTTTATACACTTGAATGCAAGTTCTTGGAAGAAAATCTTTAGATAAAAGGACAGTGCTGTGGAATCCAGAAATGGACAAGTCTAGACTTGAAAATGGATGTTTCATGTAAGGAAAGAAATGTGAGTCCCATGTACATCACAGAAGACTATAAAAAGAAAACCATGTGCTTAATCATACAGGTTTAGTGAGACCTTTACTTATAGTCCTGTTCCTAGTTCTGTCTAGTACACACAAAATCTTGCCACGAGCAAAAAAGAACACATCTGGCAAGTGGAATTAAAAATTCCATGCCAGTCCAGCTATTGCTAACAGTACAATAACTCAAATTGTCTAATTAATAGAGAAAAAAAAANTAGTGAGACCTTTACTTATAGTCCTGTTCCTAGTTCTGCCTAGTACACACAAAATCTTGCCACGAGCAAAAAAGAACACATCTGGCAAGTGGAATTAAAAATTCCATGCCAGTCCAGCTATTGCTAACAGTACAATAACTCAAATTGTCTAATTAATAGAGAAAAAAAAATCTATGAAAAATAAAGTTAAGTTTGTAATTCAAAACTTCTTAGTACTTGTACTTCTTCCTTTTTTTTCCTTCTGAATTTTGCTCACCTTCCCCCCATCTGTTCAGATGTCTGGCATTTCAATTTTCCTTGAGAGGAACAGGAGAAAAGACAGCAATGGTAAGGTCTTAGCTAGGAGAAGTTTTCTGTTTATGGTGACAGGGCTCCATCATCAGCATTGGGGCCCCTTGTGGCTACTTTTATACTTTCCAACCACAGTCCTTTTTCTTTATTCCCAACCTGAAGGTTAAAAGTTGCACAACAGCCATCCATAGCTGCAGATCACACAAAGGGCTACTGCTTGTCGGGGCCTCCATCTGTGGAATTCACCAAGAGGAAATCCATCCAGGGCAGGCACCACTCCACACATGGCCACTGGTAGCTGTTATCCAAGGTACAAATAGGTCAGGCCAAGGCAAAGTCTGACATGCCCTGGGACCCTGTACTCTCAGGTCAACACAAAGCCTCTGTCATGATTTCTGTCACTAGTAATGGCAATAATCATGTGTCTGGGAAACAAGCTGACTTTTAGAAGAAAAACAACACTGATGAATTGCAAAAGGTTAGAAAGAACTACATGAGTTTAGTAAATTCACCCTTTTACTCACAGAAACTTCTTGTGTAGACAATGAAGAAATTTTTGAGGAGGACGACTTCATTTTTTGCTTTAGGTTGAAAACTGGTACTGAGAACTGAAAGCTCCAAGTTGAAGCTAGACAAATTCAGGATCAAAATAAGATACCTATACTTAACTGAGAATAAAAATAATTATTAGTGAGCAATTATGTGAAGATTTAGAAGCTTTCTAAATCTTGTAATTAGATGAACATTGTCCTTAAAAAAAGAAAAAAAAAAACAAGAAAAGAAAAACTAAGCATGAGAAGATATCACTTATGAAGTATTCATGTAGTAAAACTGTTTTTTGTTTGTAATGCAAGATGCTTCAGCTAAGTGATTTTACTGGGCTGTACTGACCATAATCCATGACAATCTTTTCTTTGATTCCCACAGAGTGATTTAATTTCCCTATAATTCTAATGAGAACTGTCTTGGGAAATTTAGCATAAACAAAGTCTTCAATTAATAGCATCCCTGCTCAGGATTTCTAAAGTACAGGTTAGAAACCTTAGAAACACAGACAGAAGGGACTACAGCGTGAATATTCTAATGCACTGCTGGATAGCACAGTGCTTGCTCTTATAATTAGCCATTCACAGTTCTCAAAACCTGCCAGGAAGAATAATTGCCCTAAAAGCCAAAATGCTATGTACTAAAAACTACTAGTGGCAAGTAGGTTATTTTTCACCTTATTAAAAGTTTTCTTGTTTTATTCAAAGATCTCATGAAGCTACCTGTGTATATCCCTAGGACAGACTTTTGTCATAATTTTTTCCATTGAGTAGTATCATCAGTACATTTTAGCAGAGAGCATTTTATGTTACTTTATCGATTACACCACTATAGTTCAAAGGAATTAGAGCAAAAGGCCTGAATAATTAGAACATGAGGAAAATAATGATCCAGAGGATGACTAGACTATGTCATGATTATGTGCCAAAANTCCATGCAATTCAGGCAATTGCTAAAAGAAAAATAACTCAAATTTTCTAATTAATAGAGAAAAAAAATCTATGAAAAATAAAGTTAAGTTTGTAATTCAAAACTTCTTAGTACTTGTACTTCTTCCTTTTTTTTCCTTCTGAATTTTGCTCACCTTCCCCCCATCTGTTCAGATTGTCTGTCTGGCATTTCAATTTTCAACGAGAGGAACAGGAGAAAAGACAGCAATGGTAAGGTCTTAGCTAGGAGAAGTTTTCTGTTTATGGTGACAGGGCTCCATCATCAGCATTGGGGCCCCTTGTGGCTACTTTTATACTTTCCAACCACAGTCCTTTTTCTTTATTCCCAACCTGAAGGTTAAAAGTTGCACAACAGCCATCCATAGCTGCAGATCACACAAAGGGCTACTGCTTGTCGGGGCCTCCATCTGTGGAATTCACCAAGAGGAAATCCATCCAGGGCAGGCACCACTCCACACATGGCCACTGGTAGCTGTTATCCAAGGTACAAATAGGTCAGGCCAAGGCAAAGTCTGACATGCCCTGGGACCCTGTACTCTCAGGTCAACACAAAGCCTCTGTCATGATTTCTGTCACTAGTAATGGCAATAATCATGTGTCTGGGAAACAAGCTGACTTTTAGAAGAAAAACAACACTGATGAATTGCAAAAGGTTAGAAAGAACTACATGAGTTTAGTAAATTCACCCTTTTACTCACAGAAACTTCTTGTGTAGACAATGAAGAAATTTTTGAGGAGGACGACTTCATTTTTTGCTTTAGGTTGAAAACTGGTACTGAGAACTGAAAGCTCCAAGTTGAAGCTAGACAAATTCAGGATCAAAATAAGATACCTATACTTAACTGAGAATAAAAATAATTATTAGTGAGCAATTATGTGAAGATTTAGAAGCTTTCTAAATCTTGTAATTAGATGAACATTGTCCTTAAAAAAAGAAAAAAAAAAACAAGAAAAGAAAAACTAAGCATGAGAAGATATCACTTATGAAGTATTCATGTAGTAAAACTGTTTTTTGTTTGTAATGCAAGATGCTTCAGCTAAGTGATTTTACTGGGCTGTACTGACCATAATCCATAACAATCTTTTCTTTGATTCCCACAGAGTGATTTAATTTCCCTATAATTCTAATGAGAACTGTCTTGGGAAATTTAGCATAAACAAAGTCTTCAATTAATAGCATCCCTGCTCAGGATTTCTAAAGTACAGGTTAGAAACCTTAGAAACACAGACAGAAGGGACTACAGCGTGAATATTCTAATGCACTGCTGGATAGCACAGTGCTTGCTCTTATAATTAGCCATTCACAGTTCTCAAAACCTGCCAGGAAGAATAATTGCCCTAAAAGCCAAAATGCTATGTACTAAAAACTACTAGTGGCAAGTAGGTTATTTTTCACCTTATTAAAAGTTTTCTTGTTTTATTCAAAGATCTCATGAAGCTACCTGTGTATATCCCTAGGACAGACTTTTGTCATAATTTTTTCCATTGAGTAGTATCATCAGTACATTTTAGCAGAGAGCATTTTATGTTACTTTATCGATTACACCACTATAGTTCAAAGGAATTAGAGCAAAAGGCCTGAATAATTAGAACATGAGGAAAATAATGATCCAGAGGATGACTAGACTATGTCATGATTATGTGCCAAAATGCTGGGTTTTCCTGTCTTCTGAACTCCAAGATAGAAGTGAAAAAAATTAACATTAGCCAGCTCAAGTTGAAATTTATATCTGAGTTCCTGTTTTATAGTACAATAGACTATCTGGGACCTTAAAAAAATACAGATGCACAACTTAGATGCAGTTTTTTTTCTGTATTTCTATTAACATATGTTTTATTCAGTATTTTTGGAATGCCATGGCAAGAATCATGACAAGTATGTAATTTGTAGAAATTCTGGCACATGACTATTCTGTTATTTGAATTTCTTCCTGTCATTCTGAAGGCAAAAACATGACATCATTTAAAAAATTTCATTTCACAGTGTATCTGGCCTTCACATTTTCTCTCTGGGTAAAGGGGCTTCCTTCTAAACTTTTTCTGATCCGAGTCTACTATTTGTCTATAATTGCCACAAAATGAAAATATTTGGAATTCATTCCCACATGAACTGAAAATGGTTAATGAATACTTAATGACCACTGATCATGTAACCAACTAGTACTTAGAAGCACATTGAACAATACAGAGAAAACATTTTGTAGCCACTACCACCAATGAATTACACTCAAAGGAGGAAGAAGTTGATCTAAAGGTTCCTTGCATTAAAAAAAAAAAAAAAAAAAAAGAAAGTTTTTTTATAAAAAANCTTATCATCAAATATCAGCACTGGAGCTCTAAGTACTTTTTTTTTTGATATAGCACTCACAATTTGTCCATATGCTCTATCCAATTAAAACTGTAGTAGAAACAAGAGGGACTTACAGAGTAGGCTATTTTAGACATGCACCAAATCTAAAGAAACTTGTTCCCTTATAAAAGCCTAGGAGTTGTGTAGAGGTCCAGGGGCAATACTTGGCTTTGGTATTTGTATTTTTGTTTCTCTCCTCATTTAAAGAAACATAGTTATTGATCATATAGGATTCATTGAAGCAGAAAGCCCTTTTTTTTTTTATGTGTACAAGTCTTTGCCCTCTGCCCCAAGGATTTAGCTTATGCTTAAACCATTTAAATGGTTATGTGGCTTATATGTCTGTCCAGTTTAAAAATCTAGTTTGTTATTTTTAAGTCAATTTACTCTTCATTCTGACCTAAGATTTTGTAGCTACAACCCACTGTCACTTTTTGCAGCAAAACCAGTAAACTTTGTAATAAAAGCAGCAGCTCTGCCAAGACAAGATAAAGCACTGTTCAAGCCCCTCAAACCTTTTGTAAAGCAAAAACGAGTTCCAATTCTGCTTTTTAAGCCTGCAAACATTTCACTTTTTTAAGTTCTACACATTCCTCAACTCCTCCACTAAAAACTCTCTTTCTCTCTTTCCCTTCCTTCCTTCCTTCCTTCCTTCCTTCCTTCCTCCC
>VZRX01008167.1:11018-28461 GCA_013398075.1 Notiomystis cincta
TCCCTCTCTCTCTCTCTCTCCTTTTCCTTTCTCTCATATTCTAGGATAATAAATTACCTATTTCAACAGAGGCACAGACATTTTAAATACTATTTCACATTACAGTGATTAGCAACTGCATTTTCCTTTACTGCTTGTACTTTGGTAGGATAAAATAAATGAGCCCATAGGTATACATCTGTTAGGTTTAAATAATACATGGAAGTGACTGGTAGCATTAAAAAAGGAGAAAGCATATTTTTCAAGGACAAAATTCTGTGTGTTCAAATGTATTTCTAACACCAAATACTAGCATTATACACTTAAATCAGGAACTTTGCTTCTTTTAAAACATAATTATACTGTTCAAAGAAAACTACTGAAACTAATGTGTACTTTTATGAAATGATACAATGCAACTATACTTTGCAGAGCTTATTTCATACAAACTGCCTTATGAAATGTACCACAGAGATAAATAATAGTTACACAGTCAAATAACAAACAATAGCAGAGAGATAAAAACATTAAGTCATGAGAGATGGAGAAGAATACATTCTACAAAATTTGAAAGGAAGATAGAGTCAGTAAGACAGACATAAAGGCATTTCTAGGAGGCAAGAACAATAAAATGAAGGTTTTCAGAACAGCTAAAGTAAGACTGCATAAATAAGACACAAAGGTTTCTTCTGTGTAAGCAGATGAAGGAGAATGAGTTACAGCCACAGAGTTAAAGTCATCGTTTATTTTCTGCCATTTTTGGACTAATTGTCATATGGCAAATGAAACATTAGGAAGTGGAAACATGCTGACAACCACCAATGTAAAAGTATGAAAAATTGGCATGACAAGCCCAAGTAAGTGCTGTCAATACTAAACATGCAAAATAAATGTCAGGGGGGTTATTTGTCTAAACTCTAGAGTAGTTAACCTTTGATGCTGTGATTGATCTTGAGTGAAAATAAGAAGCCACCAGAGGAAAGACAGTATTCTGAAAAACTTGTTACTGTTTGTGGAGGTCCTAAATCAAAGAATCAGATATTAACAAAAGAACAGATATTATAGCTAATGGCCCCTTGAGCAATGCTTCAGATGAGTGAATTTAATACAATGAGCACCATACCATGCAGGAGAGATCTTATCATAGTATTAGTACAAAATATAATTTTACAAGGTAACTAGACCTTTAGGGATAAAGGAGAATGAAACATCAGTAATTTCTACAATGAACAGTGTTGAATCTGAGAAAGGAGTAATTTTGTTTGTTGAGTTATTGATTTTGAGAAGGTCAGTTTGTGTAATAGCACCAACTTAGTGTCTTGCTGGAGTTTATTGAGCAATTGCAGAGGAACAGTCAGACAGAACAAAGGTGTAGAGTACTGCAAAAACTGCAGAAATTGTGCTATTGAAAAGGCAGATCTACCCTTCGATACAAAAGAGAAAAAGAGCACATATTGCCTTTCAAGTTGAAGTGAAAAGAAACGTTATAGGAGTTGGATTTCTTCTTTCCCCCAGAATTCTCTCTAGGTTAATATTCTTCTTTTACTAGCAAAATGAAAAGACAGCTGAAAATAACAACTACCTTCACTAAAACTGACAGTGAATTTCCAGCTTTCTTTTTCAGAATAGGAAGTTAATAGATAAGGTGTATCAAAGACTGTCCCTGTGCTTGTGTACAAATTGACTAACACCATCAGCTTTAAAATGTCTAGAAAACTTTTCAGTCTCTTAAGTCTTAGGCATTTGATCTGAAAGGAATTCAGCATTTAACAGAAATCCAGGAGGATGGATCATTAACATCCTTACACAGGAAGCAAACACCTTAAGTGAAAAAATTAAAAGCCCTTAAAAACTGTGAGGCTGAGTGAAATAAGCACTGAGAGTAAGATAACATTGTTATTTGACTCTTATAACAGATGACTTGATCTATATTTATTTAGGACTAATTTCCCTTTTTATGCTCATTCATTAACTGTCAGAAATTAACAAAGTAAAGAAAATTTTGCATAGTATTTCAATATGGAATAAATCTTCCCTTTAGATGGTAACTTTCCATATAATGCATTTAATGCAGGGGCGATTTAGTGATTGAAACTTTGAAAATCAAACTATATTATATTAAATATTATGCACCAGCTCTGCTCAAAAACTCTGAAAGCATTTCCCCTGCAATTACAGTGTAGTAAGCAGGAGTTAATCTATCAATCACTGTTGAGTCAATATTTCTGAATTGCATTTCACAATGTTGCCTTAGAAATGACCACGTAAATCTGTGAGAAAATAAGGATGAACAGATATAAATAAATGAACCAAATCCTTCTACAAACTTGTTTGAATCAATCTCTGAACGATGATCTACAAAAGATAACACTGATTATATGAAATCCACAGTGTCATATGGATTAATCACCATAATCGCAATGTTGTGACATGAAAAATTGTAAGAAGGACCAATGAAAGCTTCTGACTAGATTAAAAAATTCTCTGTGATACAGTAACTATTTTTTGCCAAAACAAGAAGTTGAATTCAAATTAACTGCTGCCCTGTATCAAGTCTGTCTTAACAATGAAACTTTTCACAATGACAGAAAAATAGAGATGTTATTGGCAGAATGCATGGCAACAGATAAATACAACAAATGTACAAGCAACTGTTATCTTTTCAAGAAATAACAATCATATTGTTTTCCAAGGCACAAAGTTATCTCCATAGGTCTGAAGTCTATAATACCCTGGAGAAATTGTCTGCTTTTGTTATATTGTGTCAGATGGGTTTAAATTCTTGCTCTAAGGGTCCTTGCAGGCAGTTGTAAAGGCTTTCAAATCTTAGTCAAAATTGCAAACACATGATTTTTTTTCATATCTAAGCACTTATTTATACTATGGGATTAAAATCTCTTCTCCAGCTCCCCCAGTGGAAAAGTGTTGTACTAATTGGCACAAGAATACTGACTTTCTTATTCACTGGCATTGTTTCTAATAAGAAAAATGTATACATTTAATAAGTATTCCACTGAAAAAAAACCCAACCAAAATATCTGCCAATGTAAACTGCATAGGCATAATTTGTACACTTTTTCTAAAAATCAGAAAGTAGACTATGATAGTTTATCTCCCTCACTTGCAGTAAATATAGTGACAAAGCAGCTGCATAGGTTTCTTTGGCTTCTGCTTTGGTTAATGTACACTTTTTTTTTTGAATAAACATGCCAAATTTCACAAAATTTATGTGCAGTTACTATAGGATAGCTCCATTTAGCAATGTTAAGTCCAGCTTAGAGGCTGTGGGTTTAAGCTGGCCTGAAAGGTACTTCTGCAGGGCTTGGCTTCTACATTCTCCTAAGCAATAATCAGGCAACTTACAAAGGACAACCAATCCATAGAGCCTGACCAGGCAGACATTTCTGTCTGGATATGTTCTCTGAGACAGAATCAGTACCTGTTGCTCCTGGCACAGTCAACTGAGATGGAAAGGAGGACATAAGAAGCCTTCCATATTACACTGCTTCTTCTGCTGCTGGTCTAAATATTGATCACCAAACTGGGACCCACCAGACTGGGGCCACTCACTTCAACACATGAGCACATATGGGAGGAATTCCATAGGTGCTAAACAATCAAACTGGCTTTGGCCTCACTGAGACTCTCCTAACAAACAAGCCTATTGTATATAGTTCTCATTAAATACATTATTCAGTACAACTTTATTCATCATAAAACATCTGACTTGCTTCGTCTCATGATAACATAATGGCCCATTTTACTGGTGCTTCAGAATGTTATCTTAACTAACAATTTTAGAGCTCTGATACAACAGGAAAAACCATTGCCTAATAATCAAAGAGCAGAATTACAGAATAGCTTGGGTAGGAATAAGTGTATTTCCATTTTTTTTATTTTCATTACTGTTTTATAAGAAAGTTTCACAGAATGTAATCTTATTCCACAAAACTGAGATTTTTATGTAACAGAAATTGAAAGAACTAAGTGCCAGTGAAAATTTTGTTGCAAATACAAGTATAGACTTGATATAACTTTATGGAAAAATTGTTATGGCTATGACTTTTTTTTTTTCTCTTTTTTTTTGTTCTCTTTTTTTTTTTTTTTTCTTTTTGTGATATAATTCACAGCTAAAAAGTCCTGGAAATGGTAAATATAAAACACATTTATGCAATAGTTATAAATGAAGCATTGCTCCATTAAGAATTCCTCTAAATTAACAGGTCTTGTAAAAATAATTTCTTTTGAGATCACTCAGGTAAGACTCTGCCTTATGTTATTTTAATTTTTTTTTATATTATACCAGGAAAAATAGAACACCTTTACTGCAAAGATTAAGTATTTTCCTTCTGGTGAAACCCAGTCCTCTTCGTATCTCTCCTAATCAATATCTCTATTCCATACTCATTTCCTTTCTGCACCTACCTTTTTAAAAACAGCCAATATAATCTAATCCACTGGTGACATTTTCAGGGAATAAATGAAGACCTGTTTACTGAAACTTTATATTAGTTAGTTCATTTAAACTATTCTTCCAGGAAGACATCAAGGATTAAGCAAGTAGCATCTGACACATATTCCTCCAAGGACTTTTGTTCTTTCCAATTTCTTACAAGAAATCTGGTTAAGTTTTAACTCCATTTCTCATCAAGAATTGCCACCTGCTTTTAACTTGATGCACAACAGAAATCTGCAGACTCACAAATACTAAAATGCATCATAAAAGTTTTGTGCATTAGCTTTAAATCTGTTCATCATAATGCAGGAAGGAAGATCAGTTTGACTGGAAAATAAGTTTGATGTGGAACTGGAGAGGCAGAGTCCAAATCTGTGATCAGCCTCAATGTTTATGTGTCATCCTGATCAACCACCATGTGGCCCCAAAACTACTTATGTGCCTACAGAGAAACTTTTACAGAAAAACACCCTCTGGCTGCTTCTCCACCTAAAGTTTACATAAGAAGCAAGAGAAAAACTGAACTTCTCTTCACTCTCTTTGCAGCCAAACCCTTCTGCATTCTCCAATTAATCATATCATATGCTGGAGTACAATACAAGGATTGTGTGTTAAGTTCTCCCCTCCTTATGACATACATATATATTCTCATTTGAGATACTTCTATACCATAAAATTCTGCCTACATTCAGCTCAATACCTTGCTCAGTATTTTGTCTGTGGATAGTCCCATTCTTCTATGCTTATGTCTGCTTGTTTAGGCTATACAGAATTCAAGTCCTTCCCTCGTGACTCCATGCCATTCCCACAGGCAGAGAGAGCCAGAAAGCTTAGGGAGCATTAGCACATGTAAATACTGTAAATCTAGCCTTAATCTTTCTCTAGCTGCATTATCTTTAAAAGAAAATATCATGAGAAACAACAGAAATACTGGGGTACTCAGGAATTTATTATTGCTGGCTAGGGAAAAGTATAAAAGAAGTAAGGCGAACCTGTTCTGTCCAAAGTGCTAGTGGCAGAAATGGATTTGATCGCATTTATTTACTTTTAGGTGGCACTGTATTATTCTGCAAAAGATCTGTGAAATCAGTATCTGGGAGAAACATGATGTTGAACAGGAAACAATGCCTCCCTCGATGGATAGACAGTCATTGTTTGAAAGAGTCTAATCACTAGCAAACACTCACTACCAGCAGAAATACTGAAATAAGCATTTCTTTTTGAGAAAAGGAAGCTGGAGAGATACAGAGACAGTATTAAGTCTAATGCACATATCTAGACATTATGACTACTACTACTACTGATTTCCAGTGATGGCATAGTTATCTCTTTTTCTTTTATGTTTTCAAGAGCAAGCTATAACCACTACAAGACCACTTCTAATCTATTAGACATATAACTCTACTGCTTTAGGCTCTTACTAGTATGAATATTCTGCATGAGTTCAATATGTTCATTTTAAAATTATAATGATTCCTCAAGAAAAAAGACTGTAAATCTAGCAGGAGCTGTACAGCAAGGCAATTTCTGCTAAAAGTAATGCTCCATCCACAAATAGCTATACTTATTTGTAGCAGTGTTTTATGCAAGATAAACTACTTATAATGGAGACTTTATTGCTTACCTGTATGAACAAGAGATAGACTCAACATTTTAGTAAGACAGACATTTGCTCAAAATTATTACTACTGAAAAATGTTGCCTGATTATGAAATGGTTATTTTATGGTTTAACCTCTTTGTAATATATCCAGCAGAAATTCTAGTAATCCGACAGACTGGCTGTCCTCCAGATGCACATATTTCTAATGAATGGGTTACATTTACTCATAGCTTGATACCTGATTGCAAATTCAGAGCTGCAGTCATAAGATTGGTCATAATAATAATTGTACTGTATACAAAGAAAATGCCTACAAGAATTTTGTTCCTAGTATCTGGAAGATATTTAGTGCATATGCCATTATTACTTATTACAGCATTATGCCATACCTACCAAATATTATCATGCCTACTAATTATAGAATAAAATCAAATCTATTGCAGTCAATAGTGGACAGACAGTCTACTTGTTTGGATTAGGATTATCCCTTTTCTTTTACTGGGAAAAAATAGAAGTGTTGATATTCATAGCTGAGAGATTCATAGCTGGCTAACAAATGAAAATGAGAGTATGATGCCATTCTAGTCTTATTAAGGACTAGAAGGACTAGTAGTAATACTGACAGTTCCTGAAGCTTCTTTGCATTGGTTAAATTTTTCGTAAACTTTAAAATTGAGACAACAATCTGGTTTTGTTTATTTTTGAGAATGAACATATAGAGACAGTTGAATAGCAGCACTGTTCATTTTGGAGAAGATATCTTAATCACATAAAACTAAGCAATATGCATAATATATTAACTTTTTAAGTTATGAACTGATGAGGAGCAATAAGTAATGAATAAATTGAGAGAGTCATCAAGGCAATTTGACTTCAGAACTCAGTTGAGTAACCAGGAAGCTAGTTTCAACAGTTTTATTATGGGATCAGGTAAATATTTAGCATCTACTGTTGTGAAAATATAAATTTCATGTTCAAGAGAGAGCTTTGTGGATGTTTGCTCAGTGCTCTCATCTTCCCCACAGGAGAATGAGAATAAAATAGTAATTACGTATGAATGTAATACAAGCTGCACATTCAATCAAGTCCCCTGAGCAAACTAATGCATGCAAGAAAAAACAAGAAATTGATTTTCACACAAAGATTTTGGTCACGACTTTCACAAATTATAGAGTCCTTCATTTGATTAAGCTGTTCCTATATTAGTCATGCTATAGCAGACAGCAAAAAAAAGCAAAGGTTTTGCCAAAACAACTTGAAATATTATTTAAATAATATTTTAAAAGCTTGCCACTATTATCAACTTTTCTTCAAATCCTTTCCCTGCTAATCTTACCAGATTAGTAAACATTAGCAGGTGTGTGCCTTGATGGCAGGAACCCCTGCAACTGTGGCCTCATCTTTTAAAAAGGATGCTAAAGTACTTGAATGCGTCCCAAGAAGGGCAAGGAAGAGAGTGAAGGGACTGGAAGTCAGAGAGCCAGAAAGAGCCAGGGTATGAGTGGTGCCTTGGAGGTGCAAATGCAAGTAGGCAGGAAAATAGCCAAAGGGACCCAGAGGAGCCCTGACAAGGGCTGTGCTCAGTGTCACCAAGGACAAGAAGCAATCCCTGGGGGCCATCCCTGGGCCCACCCTAGAAGACTAGAAAGCTTCCTCCCACCAGATGGGAGGTGTGAGGGCAGCAGGCACCTGGTCAAAATGGCCCAAAGGACGCCAAGGGGTGTGCTCAGTGCTGCAGAGGAAGGCAAAAACCTGCCAAGGGCCAGTGGCAGTCTTCCCCAGTGGAAAATTTCTTCCTGACCCCAAAGGTGGTAATCAGCTATTCCCTGAACAATATAAGACCTGCCTCCTCATCCCACACACTGGGCATACCTCCCAGGAGATGCCTGATTTCTATTCTGCCCCACCTGGGTCCATGTCAGGGTCTACCAAGAATGAGCAAATGCCCTTGGCCTGATCCACCTTGAGAGCAAGAATCCTTCCTGCAGCTGGCAGGGCACCAGGGCTCCAAAGCACTGGGATCCTTTGCAACACCTCTGTACCTCTTTTCTTATGACTGCTGCCCCTGGTTCCACACGGAATATGAGGATAGTGAGTTCTGGAGTGCTCCTTAAGGCATTCCATTTGTGTTGCCATGGCTATTCAGCTGAAGAAAACATTTCAGTCCTTCAGATGGGTTTTGAAGGGCACCCTGCTGGGGGCTGGTTTTGCAGTGGAGCACCTCCAGAAGACAAGTCCAGCCTCCGGTTCTCCTTCCTCAGCTTCAAGTGATTCTACCAGCTCCTTAAGGATGTAATCCTCTACCATCCTCTCTGATGTATTCAGGCTAGTTTCAGGCCAACTATGGCAGTGGGATCTGGGAGGATGCTCCCTTTTATCCTACTCCAGGGCACTATGACTGCAGTGTTGCAGGATGCCACAAGGGTGATGGGGTCCTCCATTCACAATTCCACTTGCAACAGCCTTATCCTCCACCCAGCATCCTTCAGAGGAGGATCGTTGGGATGCTGGCCCCAAGGCAGTCCCTGTGCCAGGAGGCCCAGAGTGCTGTCCCTGCCCTTACTGACCATGCACTGGGCACAGCTGCTGGGTGACAAAGACACATTCTCTGCCACTTGGCTCCCAAGAACAAACCCCATGCTGTTACATTTCCTTCAGGCCATGGAGGAAAACAATCCTGCAGCTCAGAGGCTACCTGTATTATCTGCTGAGTTATGCAGAACTCTGTGTTACATACTCCTCCTCCTCAGTACACCTGAATGTTTACTGACTTAGCTCTTGTAGCATGAACAAGTATTTTTCATGAACAAATAATCCACTTTCTCAAGAAAATTATTTCAGTAGCCTGCATTTTTAAATAATAATAATAATAAACAAATATATTAATATTCCTTAGAGTTAGAATGAAAGATTATTTTTTTCCCTCTCTGTGCAGAGCTTACATAGGACTAAATACAAGACAAAGAATAACTGAGGATTTTATGAGATTTCAAAATGTTCAGACATCCAGCTACAAGATGATGTACAACCCACACAGCTACTTGAAAGAGTCTTATAAGAATATTATTGACTATTTTAACCTATGTTATATAGGACAAAGTGAAAAAAAAAACCCACATGGCAAAGAAAATAAATAGGATTCAAACCATCTGCATCTCAAACTATTCCAACTAGTTTAAAGAGTAACTGATTAAGTTATTTAACAGTCTGGGTCATTAGTCATACTGTTCTATACAGGGAACCTCACAGGTTTGCACCTTCTGTCCATGAAGTCCTACTACATCCCTTGGTGCAGCTTTTTTTTTTTAAGGTTCCATGATCTAATCACCATCTTATTCTGTCTTTCAGTTGGAGTCTTGGGAAGTCCTGTTCTAAGTAATGACAGCTGGAAAGTCTAGCTGATTTCTCGATGATACCAAAGTGCTGCACAGCTGTTAAAGTTTGCAAGTTATTCAAATATTTCCAGTTGCATGAAAGGGACAAGTTTGTTAACACATGGAAAACCCCAGTTTATAAAAATTTTAATGTTTCTCATGCTTTCTTTCCCCTGACTTTTACAGCGTTCCTCCCAACCCCTTTTTTGAGAATGGAGTATTTTTCATAATAAAAAAAATATTGCAAAACCCTGAGATATACTTAGAAAAGAAAGCTAATTCAACTATTCCTATTTTGTGGTTAGCTCTGGAGAATTTGTAACCACCTAGCTGTCTATTGATCTGTGTTAATAACATGGCAGTTGTCACACTCTGGTACATAATGGACAAGTGCCACAGTATTAAAAACATTGTCATCTTGAGGGATAATCTCTCTCTAAAAAGTCACCTTTCTGGACTGAGATGGGTTATTATTTATATGCACTTGAATCTCTCTTATTGAAAGGCAGCTTTCACCTCCATTTCCACATAAAAAGTTTGTATGGTTACAAGGAGATGTGGGGAGAAGAAGAGGAGAGAGAGAAGGCACATGCAGGAAGTGCCTTCCTATGGCCAGGAATATCTGCAGGCTGAAGTCATGGTATAGTTTCAGCCCTTCCCCAGTCCCATATAACTTGCTTTTTGTGAACTTGAGTTAGAAAAACTCAGCTGCAAAGCAGGTTTTCCTTCCAGTCAGGACCTTGTTATATCCTCTGTTCCTCATGCAGAGCACTGCTGGATGATGCCTGTCTGTCTGTCTCACCACTGAACTGGCAGAGGGAGGGGAAGAACACCAAGGAAAGACAGAATCTTAAAGCTTATGTAAAGATCCAGAAATGAAATGAAGAACTTTAATATTATTGGCAATGATTTTTAACTCCAAATAAACTTTGTCTTGCTGCCAGTTACATTGTGGCCATATTTCTGTACCAATATGCTTGCTGTGTTTTGTTATTTAGATGAATTATTTCAAACTTTGACTGGCAATCAAAAATCAGTTGACAAAATGTGGTTGTATGGGATTAAAGCCGAACGCTGGCACTCTGTCAATTCAGAGTGTATCCCCACAGCAGGTAAGTAATAATCATCCAGAAATGTTCTGCTGCACGTTTCTGATTACTTAAATTAATCTTTCATGTGAAATTATTCTCAAAAATTGGCATCTAATTCATCTCACTGTGTTACAGAAAGAATCACACTGTATACACATTCATAAAACACCAGAAACAGCTACACGAAAATTTTCATTCCCCCTGCTCAATTTTTTCACATGGAATACAGAAATTTTCATTAAAATTGGCTTAGCTGCTGTATAACCTCCAATAGCAGATTTGACACTGTATTTTTAAATCATTTTAGTATTCCCTCATAGTGATTTTGTGATTAAAATCCATAATTCTAGCCATAATAAAGTCAGGAAAGCTTTGGAATTCTCCAAAACTGCTGGGATAAATTAGTTGTAATAATTCCCGTTCAATGTTCTGTGCTTAAATCTGAAAATACAACAGTACCATCTGGACTGTAACAACAGCTTAGGTTGTTAATGTTAAATAAAGAAGATGCACAGGGACCTGTGCTTTCACGAGCAATACAGCACGTGGATCACTGTGACAACAATGCAACTTCCATTGCTAATGCAATTATAGGTAATTAAAGAGACAGACATAGGGATGATTACTTTTTTTCTCAGTAGCATTTTAACTACCTATAATTATACATACCTGCATGAAATTATATGCATTTATACTATTTAACTATTGGTAAAAAGAGAATGTTCCTTAGCTTTGGTGTTACCCTGTAATTAGATCTCAGCTTGTAGTCTTTGCATTAAAAAAATGCTTTTGTGAGGAGAGACAAAATAAAGACAAAATAAAAAGACACTGTTTCAGCACTTGTATCTCCCAAGTACACGTGTAATACTCTAATATCACTATTCTTCTCACATTTTTCAAAACTGCTGGAAATAAAATGCCGAAACTTTTTCCATGTCAGGCCAGAGTTTAGCTCGGCAGAACTTGGGACTTTGGAAGCAGTTACCCTCAGGCAGGTGCAACCTAAAAACTCAACAAACCTTCAGTAACTTTTGTTATGTTCTTACTGAAAAAACTCCTCCTTACTAACCACTCTGGCTAATGGTGAAGAATGCCACCACTTACAGCTTCACCTTTTGTCCCCTGAACCAAATGGCTGAAGCCTGCAGTAAGAATAATTCAATGTGACAGCTTATCTTTTTGCCCAGTGGGGGTCTTTACTGAAGTGAGGCTATGAAAGCAATTTCCATGTTGATGATGATGACTGAAGTCTTTATGATTCAGATCCAAACTAGTTTAAAAAAGCAGGAGGATTGCACTATGACAAGCAACAAGTATCTTCCCCTTTCAAAGGAAGTGAAATTGAGTTGATATATAGCACCCATGATACTTGGATTCCTTAAAAGAAAGACACATAAAAAGTTATATATAATGGCATATTGTAGCAGAAGTGCTTGTAAACTCTTATTTGCAGATGTTAATGTGACAGCCATGAAAACACAGTCAGATCTAAAGCTTGGCATTGTTACTTCTCAGCCAAGGGGTTTGTTCTAAAGTGCAAAGTAATGAGAAATAAACTTGGTCATGGGAAAACAAACTTGATTACATCTCAATCATTCAAAAAAAAACAAAGCCAGCCCTAAGAAGCTTCTTTGGATACTATTCTAATTTCCTATGACTTTACAACTGCTACTCTGCTTGTAACACAACTTCCTGTGCTTAAAAAGCATAAATGTAAGACATAGTTTTAATTTTTATGAAGATGATATCAGCATCAAAGGTGGTAGAAGAGAGAAACAGAGTGAGAATATATTCTCTTATATAAAGAAAATATACATACATAAATACATAAGCATATATAACCCACTTTTATTTATGCCAAAATCTGTTATGAATACAGATATGTACATACAATAAACCTAATATATAATACACAAAATATGTAAAGCATAATAATATTTTCATATAATAAAAGGCCACTATATATGTACATTTTATGTGGCATATGGCATTATAATATATGAAATATTTGAGTGTATGTTATGTGCTGTAAAAAGAAATAGCATCTATACAGTAACTTCCATGAGAAGTTAATTTCCAAAATAAGCTGCTCAACATACAAGCAGCCTTAAGTCTTGTATTTCATAAATGTATCATAAAACTTTGATGATAATTAACTTACACTGTAAATTACCTGTAATTACAACATAATATACTTCAAAACCTTAATTATTATTAACTTCCCCATAACAACAGAATTATTTCTAATAGAAACTTGCATAAATGGGTTCAATCATTGAGATCAATACAAATTGTTGCATAAGCTTAAATTTATCCATTGGAGGAAAAACAGAGACTTAATTAGCTGTATCTTCACATCCTTTCAAGTCAGTTTACATTTCCAAAACCAAATATTCAAAATAAACACAAGTAATTCAAACTTACAAATACTGACCTCAGAAATTCTTTTTAATTTCAGATGTATGTGAGGAGACAGAACAAACTTCATCCCTACGACACCAGCCTGTCACATGCTCTTTTCATTATGACTTCAACCTTCAACACAACCATGAGCAGAACCAATATAAAGTGGCCTGAGCAACTCACTGGTATACCACAAAGCATGTTCTTTAACACTGAGATTGCTACAGGGGTATACCGGGTCTGGCTGGGATGCAGTCACTAAATTAAGCTTCTTCTCAACAGCCCATGGGTGTTGTGTTCCCCAGCTGTGGCTAAAACCATACTGGTGTCAGACCACTCTTTTTGGCTGCTGCTGGACAGCGCCTGTCCAGAAGCTTCAAGGCTTCTCTCCACAGCCTTCCCCTTAAAGGCCAGGAGGAGGGGGTGGGTAAGAACTTAGACAAGGCCACAGCTGGAGTAGCTGAGCCAAACTGATCATGGGAAATCCCATGCCCAGCAACAGAAACTCGGGGAATGGAAGAGGAAAGGAATATGTTTAGTGTTAGGGAGCTTCTCTTCCAAAACAAACACTCCATGTGCTGAGTGAGGCTCTGCTTTCCAGGGAGCAGCTGAACACTTGCTTGTTAATGCAAAGTCATGAACAAATTTCTCTTTTTTGCTTTGCTTACATGCACAGCTTTTTCTTTTCTTATTAAATTGCCTTCTTAATCCACCAGTCTTTTTGCCTTTCTTCTGTTTGTCTCAGGACAGGGAAGAGAGCTAAAAGTAGGGTTGGTGTTTGTCATGGTCAACCTACCACAACTCATTTACTGCAAATGGATGTCTACATTTCAGGAAGAGAAGGCATTTTACAAGACAAAGCAATATGGTATATTTGTTTTTTTTCACAATAGTATCTATCTCTGAGAGTCTCTTAAATTAAAGTAGGAAAATAAAAGCTTATGCGTTTCTTTACCACCACTATGTACGTATTTCCTGATGACATCCAAAATCACCGAGCCAGTAGAATACCTATCCTTGGACATACATAAAGCTCAACTGGACGTGGCTCTGATTAACCCAATGTAGCTTTGAAGTTGGCCCTGCTTTTAAAGGGCAACATGAACTCCAGTAGTTGGCTGTTACCTGAATTATTCCAGGGTTCTCTGATCTAGTTCTCCTTGCCTCTTTCAGAGCACTATTTGAAAAAACCATTTTCAGCTTTCCAGCAGGCTTGCAATGGCTTTAATGTAAGGTAATTTTCATGGTAAGCCAAGCTGTCTGCCTTCAGGAGTTGGGCTCCTTGTTCTTTCTGTCTTTCCTAGTATTTTCTTTTTTTTTTTCCAACAGAGAAATCATTAATAAGAAGCAATAAAAATAAATACAGATAAGTGGTTGAAAAGGTAGTGCCAAAGGAAAAAGGCTGCCCTAATTCTCAATTACTCTTTTCAGACTAGAAAAAACCAAACCCAGTAAGCATTACTTTAATCAACATTTGAGCATTTATTACATTCACTGATGTGCAAGCATGTGGACCTGCTTTAGTTCTCTGAGGAACACAGGGAAGCCAGAAGGGCCTGAAGCCAGGAGCCACAGCTTCTAGTTGCAAAAAGGTCGCCATAGATAAATCATCTAAGAAACAGACAGAATGTGTGATGAGTTTCCTCTATTCAAGGCAGCCATATTGTTGGCCTACAGGCTGAGCCTGACTTACAAGAACTTTTCACCTCCTCCTCTGCTGGTGAGTGAGGAGATTTGAGAGCTGCTTTCCACTGCACCCCACACAGTCTAAAATTTAAAGCCATCCTCTCCATCATCTAAGTTTGGTTCCCACTGCTAAAAAGGTAGGACCACCTTGACATGATCACTGGCAGTGTCAGGACCATTTTTCTGGATCACTGTACATTTTCACAATATGAAGAATGTGTCAGAGTATGGGGGGATCTCTCCACAGCTTACCTGTCAATAATGGCACACATGTCAATGGTGACATTGGCAAAGCTGCCCAGCTCGCCTTGCTCCACTGCATGCAAATCCACCAGCTGATCATCCACATGAATAAACTGCATGCAGCCTTGAAAAGAATGCTCGAATAGCAAGTGATCTGAGTCATTCATCTGTACAGGAAACCCTGCAGAGAAGCAAAATAAAGAGCATTATTGACCTCATCTACTATTACTTAAGCCAGGATTTTTTCAAAGGAAAAGAAACACAGGTTTCCTAGATGAGGGTAGAAAAAAGGCAATGTGGTAAGGAAATATTATAAAGTTATTAATTTACATTGCAATGTTATTGATTTAAGTAACTGTCAACTACCTGAAAGAATTTATATGGTACAGCTGATGATTAATTAATTTTTGTCTAAAGGATGGAAATTTTCTGTTACCTTCTCCTCCAGTCCTCTCTGCTGCTGCTTCTCATTCCTTTTTTCTCATGCAAATATTCTTGGAATGGGAAAAGGATTTATGTCCTTGCTATATTTTAGAACTCACATTCTAATTTCTCTGATTTTTCTGACTAAAAATGCAGCCATAAAGTGAATTTACAGTTCAGCCTTCTCTAGAACTAGGTTTCCAGTCTTTGTCACTTTATCTTTTTGTTCATGGGCAAAGAATACTTGTGCTGGAATCTTTCTGTAAACTTGAAATAATCCTAAAATCCAATGTGCTGGATCATTTCTGAGGAAACTGAGGATATTCTGTAGCATTTTCAGTTTTTCTCTGAATACATTCATTTTCTTGTCTGTTTCAAGGTAGTTTATAAAAGATGAAAATGACTGAGTGTCTGGCTCAGGGAGGCTAAAAGGCAGGGAGGCAGAGCATGTTTGTATGCAACTGTTTAACTGAATGCCCTTCAGAAGTGAACGTGTCAATTTACTTGAGAAAAATGTCCTAGATAAGACAGTGGACAGACACATTCACCACATATAAATCTTTAACAATGTACGCCCTGAAAAAGACAGAATCCATTTAGGATGGGAGCAGGAAGGAAGAGAGAGGGGGGAACAACAATTTATTGAAAACAAAAGAGAGTAAAGAAGGGAAAAATCCTGAACAATGCATAGTGGTTTTGCAGATTTCAGCTAGGTAGATGACCAGCCTTGCAGTTCTTGTCTGACAAGGGTAAAATATCGTACACATTTAGCTGTGGTAGCTAAGATAGATTTTACATCTCCCATTCCTTCTCCCACTTTTCTATCCACCTTGCCAATCTCCAATGCCTTATGCCCTCTTCAACAGCATTTGTGGAGACAGGAGAATAAGATTATCAAATTGACATCATTGGAACAGTGGCCGAAAAAAAGAAGTAATGAACATAATTTTAAATTCTATTCCTGAATACAGTTTTTCACATGCCACATAAATAGCTGAAAAAGAGGGCAATAAGTAGAGAAACAAGAAACAGGTGCTTGAGGTCAGATGATGCCTTATACAGTACCTATTACTAAAACACCCACAACTAGTTACACAAAAGTCTTTGCCAAAATCTAATTAAGATACATTTTAACTAAAAGACTTCGCCAGACATTTCATACCTTCGTTAATGCTTTTTAAATTTTTCTAAAGTGATCCCGCCCATTAGCTCAATTTATTTCTGGTAGCTTCTAAATTCCCCTGACTCACTTCAGTAAGCACTCCAGAGTTTGCTGGTGGATGGCACAGAATTAATAAGGGATGCTATAGTAGTTAAGCTGGGACAATTCTATAAGTTAGTTCTCACAGGTATCTCAAGAAGCTGGGCTTGCCTTGGGGTTGTATCACCTCTGAACTAAAAGTGTGACACTACTACAGGGAGCCAAAAACTGCTCTGAGACATAAATAACCATGTCACACTAACACACATTCAATGGAGAAGGAAAATCTCCTTGGGAATCCCCCAAATGCCTAACTAGTACCTAATAACCTCATCAGACCAAATGCCACCCCCCAAAACAAAGAAACAAAGAAACAAACATCCTAATCCTGGAGTATAGGAATTGTTATTTTGGACAGGCAGAAAAATCAAATTGTGGGGACATGACATGTATTGTCTTTCCAGCATGGCATTGGCTAGTGACTTATCTGATGAAAAGGGGACAGGGCTTTCAGAAACCTGCCTCCTACTTTTTAAGTTGTTCCTTCTGATTTAATCTGACTGCTTAAACTGATCTATGTGAGGCTTTACAGACAACAGTAGAGAGTGAAAAAAGTACAAGTCAATTCTCTTTTGGTGGATGTAAGAAAAAATATTTGCATGTTCCTACCAAGCAATTTCTCCAATTATATTTAAACAGCTCACTCTTTCAGCATAATTGCTTGTTTTTAAGCTGTCATTGAACAGTAGAGCTCCTCCCAAGCAAGAATCCCCAAACTAACACAAAGCACATGGTCATGTAGATCTTTACTGCAGTAGCAGAGCAGGGCAGGAAATCTGTGTATCACCTTTGGGTTCAGAGCACTTCTGCAATTCCTTTGGTTTAAATATTAAATTCAAGGTTACCAACACCAGGGTAAACAGTAACATTCATGTAAACTCTGCAAAGCCAAGGAAATTTTACAGATATGTCGGTGTCGTGGGAT
>VZRX01008173.1:0-12957 GCA_013398075.1 Notiomystis cincta
CAACCTTAATGATTCTATGATAACAAGGAAGCCTTTTAATGATTTTGCTAATAACTGTTAGTAGTGTTCTAGCTAATACTGAAATTGGCTCCCTGTAGAAATATGTCTGTCTCCATCAATATGGGCTTACACTAACTTCTACTGAAGGGAACCTATCCAGAAAATGTTTCAAAGTTCCCATTCCTGAGAAAACTTAACTTAAACATGCCGCTGGTGGTCTCCCACTTCTCCATGCCTCCCTTATCTCACTTTTGGGGGAGAATTATTCTGCTTCTCTTCCTTCTTTGAAGACCCATTTGCCATAGAAGTTCTGAAATGGGAATTTTTTTTGGAGTGTGCACCTTTGAATGGGCCACTGAACATCTTCAGTGGCAGCATTTTTAGTTTCTGGTTTGTTCTAGATATGTGTAAAATATCTGGCTGTTCTTGTGTGAACTTATATTTGGAAAAAGCTTGTGAGCTTTTGGTAATTTCTGCACTTATGTTTCCTTCTTTTTATTTCTGAAAATATAAAATAATTGTGAAATGCAACAATTTTATAGCATTGAATGAAAGTTTTGAATGTTTTCTAGGTATAATTCTTCAAAATTTTAATTCATTTGTCTGTACGAAAGGGGGGTTCTGCATGCACCATATTGGCTCTTTGAAGGAATAATTTATTCATGTATGGTTGGGTAAAGGGATACATTTATGTGCCATAATCATTTTTGAAAGCTGCTTTACCAGTCAGCAACAGCTGGGCAGATCTGATATGTCATCTGGAAAATCAGATTTATGCTTATCAGTTTCAGTGATTTGACACAAAAAATTAGGGAGTTATTGAATCCTGTGTTTCTGAACAATGTTTATATTTAGTTTATTATTTCTCACAGAATGTTTATATTCAAGTTACATAAATTCACTTCTTAATACCAGGGAACCATGACATGAATACACTTCATATAAGTCTTCTTGTTGCTTTGTGTTGTTAGTTGAACATTCTGATGAGAAATAGTATCGGATATGCCAACAAGTAAATTACTGCAGTCAACCTTGTCTGCAAACATGAGGGGATTTATTCATCAGGGTAGCAAGAAAAATCAAAAAAGATTGCTAGGTTTAAAAAAACCCAAGCATTTTTTGGTTGATTTATACTTTAATACCTTTCTAGTAACCCTTTGCCATGTATTTTAAATAAAAAAGTAATGCTGAATCATCAGGGAATTCAGTGAAGGCAAACACTGTTCTGTAGTTTCATTTGAGAAAATAATTTCATTAATTCTTTTAAAATGTTAATTCATTGTTAATATTTCAATATGAAACACGGCTAAGATTTTTTTTATTCTTAAGTAAATTAATCAAATGTGGTTTTGTAATTACAAAAGTAGTACCTGACATTTATAGGGCTTTTCAAGTGCTCACATCCCTAGGAATTTATTCTATTTTTCAAATATGTTGGCAATTAGTTAGATAACCAAATAAGGGTTCCTACATGTAGCATTTGTTTAGGAATGTAAAGTAAATCTGATTAGTCCTTTTAGTGAAAGACAGAATTGTGAGATTTATTAACTCTTTTCATTTACTCATGAGTAGCCAGACTTAGTTTTGTGCTGAAATATGTCTCCTTTAGGATTTAAGACTGTGTAACTCTAATACATATATTTGTATGCAGAAGTAATTTCCATTTTCAGTAGATTTTTTTGTAAGTACTATCTAATTAATCCCCAAATTACCTTGAGTGTGGAAATTCACCTAAACAAGTGTATGAGTTGTTTAAAAAGCATGGGAAGGAAAATCTTGTTTGTGATGAAAACAGGCTTATTTTGCATTCCTGGGGGTTTAATAAAGTGAACTGCTGCAGGTTATTCCAATGAGGGGATTGCTCAGACCCTAATTAGGTTGTGTTGCAGTTGAGAGTGTTGGAATTCTGACTAATCCTCTCTTATACCAGTCAATTATATATTTGGTGGTGCCACTTCAAGCAGAGCCATAGCACAACTTGATAACTTGTAAAAATATGAACAGTTCATCCTTAGCCCCAAGAAATAACCCCCAGAATGCCTCAAACCCCAAATCCTGTAACTTAGATATTGAAACCTTGAGTGGAACAACAGTGGAAAAAAGTTGACTGACATGTCTTTTCTGGCATAGATAAATGTTACTGCTGGTGGATTTGTGAAAGTCCCTTCCTTTTGTTTTACAAAGAAAAAAAGAGTCACCATTTTTGGCTTCTTCATGCAAGGTTACAATGTGGTAACCAGAAAATCACAGGTTTCCTCCATTCTGAGCTCATTCCATGCCTTGCAGATGTACTGCAGCAGAACTCTGTTGCTGTTGATGTCTCTTCCTAGACTTCCAAATGGCTTACACCTCCTTCCAGTCCTTTTCCTGTATTTTGGGGAGTTATTTGTTGTAAAAGGGGCTGTATTTCTCTACATGGATCTTTCACTGATGTGGTACCCCTGGGCAGACTGTGTACTTAAGTTAAACCTCCTCGGTTCCTGTCCTTGCTGACTGGTCCTTAATATGGCAGCAGAGCTGAAAATGTAGCTTACACAGGAAATCAAGTATTGAATGGCCTGTTTTCAAAGACATGGATATACCAAAGCCTTTAGGATTAATTTGAGTTGTCTTTGGAATGTTCATTTGTCAAATGTGCTGGGAAATCCATTACTAGAGACCATTAGATGCTTTGTAGCACAAACGCTCAAAAGCCTTTGCCATTGTTAAGCATCTCACATTCTAATCTTCCTTTCAACAAATAAACCATCCACAACACAGTCACGAAATTTGTATTAAAAACCACAGGAAAGCAAATTAAAAATTAACTCAGTGTTCTGTGTAGGCCAAATTTCCCCTTCTCATGGTTACCTAATTTTGTTTAATTTCTGTCTTTCATGTCATTGTTGTTTTAAACTTTTATCCCTGGTAATTAACCACGGTAAAGAAAAGTAAATGTAGATCTTGGAAGTTATACTTGTGGGATAACATCACATCTTAAGATATTTAACACAAGCAATGTAAGAATTTCTCCTGTGCTTTTGTTCTGAAATTGTCACAGTTCTGAAAATAGATGAGTTAATAGTTCTGGTCTGTTTTATTTCTCATATAAAATATCCTCTAATGTAAGCTTTAAAGAATATGAGGTTACAGGCAGGTGTATTTATTTGATGGGTTTCATTTCCTTAGATTATTTTATGCAATTAATAGTCTTCTAAAAGAGCCTGCATGAATCAGATGTGTGTTCCCTTTATAGAAATTAACTTCAAGGTGCAAAGCTCTTCCTAGCCCTTGCTGCAGTAAGAGTTTTATCCATCAATTTTCAGTGTTAGGTGGTGGGTTTTTTTCAGATTTCCAGAGTGTAAGATCAGACAGACTTTCAAAGCATGGAATATGTGGGAGCCATCAGATTTTCTTTCAAAAATATTTGTGTCAATAATACACTCTGAACTGAAAGGTTACCCTCTAATAAACAAAGGAAATTTTAAAGGATTTCATTACAAAAGAAGTTAATCTAGAATCAGGATGTCTTTTTTTAGACATAGTTTATCCCTAGTGAGGGGAAGTTCTGAAATGTGGCCAGTTTTCAGCTCTTTAAAACATCAACTTAGTTTATTAAGTTTCCAAGTTGACATCTGGCTCAGAAAGGCCTGACACATGAATAAAAGGACAAATCCAAAAGTTGTTGCAAGGGCTTGTATTTCACTTCCATCTTCTACACTTGTCCATGTGCAAGTCACACTAGAATTCAAGTGAATTTGGAATATAAAACAACATTGTTTTTTCTCATGGAGAGCTGATGTCTGGAAAAGGAGAGATTCCTTGGGATTTTATAGTGTAAGAGTACTCGTGTACAACAGTGATGCTACCATGGAATTCTCTCCAGAACTCTGATAAAAGCAAGGTGCAATCAAGTCTCATACTTTCAGAGATCTGGCTATCAAAAATATTTTATCATTGATTAAATAATCTTTACATTTTGAAACCAGTTATAAAAATTGCAAGGAATCTCTCCCTTCCCTTTTAGTAAGGATGAATTGTGTATATGCTTCTGCCTATAGAATAATAAAGTGCTAAATATTATAAAAATGCAAAGGTTAGTAGAAGATTTAGCATGAGTTTGCAGTTTGTTTCTGGCAGGAGTCACTGAGAACAGTTTTGTGGAGAATAAATCCTTTACACTCACATACCAGTAAAACAGAGCTATCTAGATAAATGCAGCATAGTATTCAAACTCTAAGTCATTGATCCTTACAGGTACGGATCAACACAGTTTCAACCACAAGCAGTTGAATATGAAACTGAATTTTTTATATAATTTTGCAAAACATACATGACCCCTTTGTTGTATTTAACTCCCCTTATTCCATAGCACCTAAATAGATGTGTTTCATTTTCACTAAAAAGGCAGGCTCACCAGGAAATAGCCTAGTCATGAAAATGTGTGGTATCTTGGGATGAAGTGGGTAAGTTGGATTTTTTTGAAAGAAAGAAATCTTTTAAATAGTTTCATTTGTATCATCTCTGTCTTAGCTGATAGCTGAATTATAACACAACTAGTCAAATACCAAATTTTGTGGAGTTGTATCTTTTCCATGGGTCAGGAAAGAATTTGCATTGTGTCCTTTACTCTGTTTTATCATTCAGCAATTGGTTAATTGCATTCCACCCTTAAATTAAGTAATAGAAAGTATTTAAATGGTGGAGACAGGATGCTGAATTAGATTAATCCTTTTCTAATGCTATAAAGCATACTAATTCAGAAGTACTATTGCTGTATTTAATGCAGTTCACATGTTTGAAGGAGTGCAGTATCATCTCATTAGTAACTTTTATTTTTAAAGATGACTTGTTTTGGTCATCCTGACTCAGCAATTTTGAAGTAAAAAAAAATTTTATGTACTGGCTTCCATTTAGCTACTTAAATAAGCTAATGATGCTTGAGCAGGATATTCTTTTGATTGACTAAGGCTTTTGATGCAGTGTTTTTAAGTAACATTCTAAAACACAATCCAGCAACATGTACACTATGATTTGTATTTCATATTGTTATTACATACGAGTAGGTTTAACATTTTCAAACAGTGCTATGCATCTGGGAAGCCTGGGTCACAAGTGCTTTTATACTGTTTTTTTCAGACAAGATAGGAGGGGATAATGACATCTGCTTTGTTTTTCCTCTTGCCTTTATTCTGACTAGCTTTTTCCTATAATAAAAAGAGGGAGTTGAAAGAAAGGGATTTGGAAATGTTTTACTCCTGGAGAATTCAGGAAGAATTGGGGGTAACAGTCTGTATTTTGGCTATTTAATTCAAAAGGGATTCTCATAAATTCTAGCTTCTGGCCATACAATAAATTCTGTCTGGGCAAGTAGCTGTGGTTTCTATTGCCAGTAGAATGAAAACATTATGCACTAGGGCTGTGCAAGTAGGTTTGTATTAAAAATAGGCTGGGATGTCTGTGTTATGCTTTTGGCAAAACCATAGTTACTGCACTTTTGCCTTTTTAAGTGTGAGGAGAAATTTTAGAGATAATCTAGTACTCAGTACATAACACATGCTGAAGAATACAGGATGAAACATTGTGATCATTTGTTGGTTTAGCTTTTATTCTCATATTGGGCACAGTGCAGTTTTTCATTCCCTGTATGCAGAAATGTTCTCCAGGATTCCCACTGCACAGGTAGTGTGCTGTTAGTTCCAGGACCAAATTTTCTGACCAGTGCCAGAACATGTAATAGATGTGTATTCCCTTAAGAACCCCTCAGGGTGATCATGGATCTCATTATGATATTTGGATTTACTTTCAGTTCAAGGTCTTCTTGAATGCATTATTTAAATGTATGAAACTTAAAGCTAAGGTTAGTTCTTTATCTGAGCTCAATCAGGGCTTCAGACTAATTTACTTAGTTTACCTAGTGCTATTTAAGAATGTTTTGTACAATCGTTTAACTGCGTGAAGATTTTTATAATGGTTTGAGGAAATAACATTTTTTCTGTGATTCTTAGAACACATCATATATCAAACTAAAATTAAGACTCTAGAGAACTTAAGGGGTTTCAGTCTCTTTTTTCTGGCAGAAGCCACCACGAGATTTTGGTTATTGAAGGAAAAGCAGGATCAATTATCTGACAGCTTTTTTGGGTTAGTAGAGATCAGAAAGTGGGGAAGAAGCCAGGTTGGATGGGGCTCTGGGCAGCCTGGTCTAGTGGAAGGTGTCCTTGCCATAGCAGGGAGTTGGAACTGGATGATCTTAAAGGTGCCTTCCAACCCTTCACATCCTGTGATTCTGTGATTCTATGATGACCCTTTGCATCCAGTGTCAAGGAAGTTCATTGCACAATATATAAAAGGAAAAATTAATTTAAAAGAGCACTCATATTGAAATCCTACCCTTGACTTCATGCAACAGATGCTGTCGGCTACATTCTGCTGTAACCTTACTTCAGATTATGCAGTTTAAAAGAGACTGTTTCAAGAATGCCAGCTTGGTATTAGATCACTGGCCATAGATTTATGGAATGTCAGCCCAGCGTCATAATTAATAATTCCTCCTTAACTAATTAAGGAAGAAAGTGGTGTTTCAGCAGTCATAAGAGTATTTGCCCAGAATAGCAATTAATCAAAGACTTCTAGTCTCATAGTTGTAACTGTAAGATTAGAGATACCTATCGTCAAGTAACCAAATGTCTGTTTCAGTTCAGCAAATGAGTTAATTAGTAAATTACATTTTAAATATTATTAAATTTGATTAGTTGATTATCTTGAAATTTGCCAAACTTTTGATGGGTATCACACTTCTGTGCTGTATTTTCCATTGAGAAACCTGTAGTACTGTGGTATGGAGGGAGATTTTTCTCTTTCTCCTTACTTGGCCAACTAGTGGAACAGTCAAATATAGGATCAGTGCTATTTAAACTGTGTTAATAGTGTGTATGAGAGAAAAGGAAGGCTTTTATTTCTGAATGTGAAATTCTATGTATTTTCTAATAAAAATAATAACAATAAATTAATTTTAAAAATTTAACAGCCTCTACATGCCATCCAATGAATATTAATTATTTCCTTGAAAGCTGAAAGTTCTTTATACCATTTAATAGGATTTTAGCAGTTGCCAGTAAAGTTTGCACAGCAAAGTGCGTAAGGTGACTCAACCCTTGGCATGAGCAAGAAACTGTCTGAGAAATGCCATGGCAGCCTAATGACCATTCTGTTACTGTGTTTCCTCAGAACAGAATTATTTTATTTTCTTTTCTACCAGTTACATGAAATATTTCTTGCCACAATAGTTTAGACAAAAGAGAACCCAAACCCCAAGGGCCAGGCTTAATTTTTGCCAGTGATATGTGGCTATTCTAATTTATGCAGAGTAGGATTTAGGATATAAAGATTCATGTACAGCGGTTACATTTCTTTGAGAATTCGGTTTTTCTGAGTGCTCAAATTTCTATGAATGAAAGAATTCAATTTAGTTAGAAATAAATTGGCTTTTTTGAAAATAAACTTATTGTTTGCTAAATTCCTTGCTAACACCAGTAAACATATTCTTACACTTTGATTAAGCACAATTTTTAACCTTTTTAATCTTTGAACTTGTGCTGAGAGCTGCTACCATGCTACAGCATTACTGAAGAACAGTGATTTTGGCATAGTTAGAGGTAGTTAGAGGAAAATTAGAAAAGGTAATTCAAAAGTTGTTAGAAGACTATCTTTTTATACATTCTTGGGGTTTTTTCAAACCCCAATAAAATTCAAAATTTTATTTGCTATGTATGTTATGTTCCATGAAGTAAATATACCTGTAAAATAAAGATTGTTTGAAAGATGGGGATTTTTTTCTTTGTCTGCATTTGGGCCAAAAGTCTATTTTCTGTAAAAGTCATATCTGTTTTAACTTACCCAGTCATTTTGACTACTTCGGTATATTGATTACTAGTTAAGAATAGTTTGGTACATTGTGTATAAATAGCCCAATGAATATTTGGAAAGTGGCATAAAGTCTTTATACTTTCAGGGAAAAGGGCTTAAATCACATGAGCCAAGTCAATGTTAGATACCATAGTTGTTTAAGAAAACCTGAGCGTAATTCCCCAAACGGTAATTTGGTTTCTTCACGTCTCTTCAACTTTTTTATTTCTCTCTCTGCATTCAGATGCTGGAGGTTCTGCAGGGCTTAGCCAAGCATGTATGAGTTCAGGCATGTGCACAAACATGTGCTTACACACTCACAGTTCCTACTCTTATCATCTGTTTGTTACAGCCTCGGTACTTTGACTTTCCACACTTTAACTTCCACTGCTTGACATTTGAGTGCGAACATCCTGGGGGGGCATTCTTTTATGTTTTATGTTACTCAGAATTTCCATCTGCTTTTACTTGACTTGTGGTTGTGAAGATCATGCTTGGCCCATGGGATCTTACACAGTGCCGAGAGGATGTGGAGTTTTGTCAGCCAGGGAAATATGTCTGGCTTTTTTTTTTTTTTCCTCAGCAGCTTTCATATGCTCCTCTTCTTGTGTGGTCCCACTAAACTGAGTATATTTAACAGAAATACTCTCCCTCTCTATCTTCTGTGTGCTGCTGTCTTTTAGGCAGACTGTATAAGAAATCTGAGATCCAAAAAATGTTAGTCCTGACTGAAAACAAGGTAGTGTTACATAGAAAGGTACTTTAATCGTTGCACATTCCAAATTTATAACAGCATTCCACATTCTGGTTATAGATGAGTCTTAGTGGATCTACAGTTACCAATAAACAGCCCAGTTATATCTTGGTTGAGTATTTTGTGCTTTCTTTTTGCAGGCACTGCTACAATCTACAGTTAAGCAGCAAGAAACAGCTATTGAAAAGCAGTATATATTAGCCATTGAAATGCATTCTCACAAATGTGAAGAGCTCCTTGATGCTCAGGTATGGATGTGCACATGCAAGAATTTTCATGATTTTCTCTTAGTTTCAACTCTTTCCTGTTTGAAAAAAATATTAACATATATGATCCCCAAAGAAAATGATCCCTCTCTCACCTTGTTTCCTCAGCATACCACTAAACACAAGTATTTAAAAGTGCTACATAAATAAGGACTCTTCATCTGTTGGGATCAAAAATGTTCTGTAACACTGGAGCCTGATTAGAACAGATTCAAGGAGATTGTAGCATGGAGAAAAAGTCTCAGAGCACCTTAATACTTCTTAACAGCTGCCATTTTCTGTGGTCTTGGAGAAACCATTCAATTTTTTTTAATTTATGTAGTTAAATGCAGGATTTGATTGTGTGAGATTTGCATGAATTTTTTGGTCTAAATTTTGTGCTGGTTCTTAGACGGTAGACAAAAACATGTACTGCCCACACCTATTTTTATTTAGAGAAATCTTTTCTAAAAATAAAAAGCTGAAGAATTATATATCCAGAAATATATATACATTAATGGACTAGATTGGTTCAGTTAGCATGACTTGAGTAAAAGCACACTGCACAGCAAGTATTTGAGATCTGAGCAATTAGTGATGAGTATCTGAACAGTGTCAATCTAGTTTGTTATCAATAGGATCTTTGCTTGACTGAAGTACAGCTCTTGCATCAAAATAATACTGACCATGAGCATGGAAGTTTAAAAAACAAGAAGTTAATTTGTTAATAGCCTCCTTGAGTTGTTTATATTGCAACTAAGTTACCTTTTAAGCACTGTTAGCAACAATTCTGAAAAAAAATAAAAAGGGTATTATTTTTTCTTTTATTTTGGTGGAGTATCTTAGACCTAAATACATCAAAGGTCCCCTTGAAGTCCTCCACCATTTCCAGAAGTGGTTTATAACCATTTGACTGTTCTGACCATATTAATTAACACCTAGTGCAAATGTGTGTTAAATATATAAGCATCTGTATAAACAATATGAAGGAAAGAGGTATTAATGTGGAGAAATTGATTGCATCATGAGTGAGGTTTTTGCACAGAACTGCAGTTATTTAATGCTTGCTATAGATATCTGTCTTAAGAGCAAGTAAAAATGAATTTTTAAAAATGTTTTGTGTTTTTGAAATGAGCACATCATTTGCTAACTTATCACTTTCTGAATGTTAAAAATGAGTGAATCTCATGAAATACAGAAATGTCATAGAAAGATTTTTTGAGATTGTTCTTACAGACTGAGCAAAAACTTGTACCCGTGATCAGTCAGATCTGCATCAAAACCCCCAAAGTGGGACAGAAATGTGGAAACATATTCAAGAGGTTCAGATTCACCTGGAGAGAATCCAGCAATGTAAAAAAATATTCTTGGTCATAGGACCCAAGAGTGGTTACAACAAAATACAGTGCCCAGTTCACATCTTGTCTGCATTTAACTTCCCCTTTGCATCCCAGAAAAAGTGTAAATTTTGTTCACTAACTTCCAAGTCATTTCTCATTCAATACAATCAAGGTTTTTCACCCCTAATTGTAATATAAAACTGGGATTTTGAAGCCTAATCAAATAGACAAGTGTGGGTGCTTGTGGTTGAGCTATCAGGTTTAATTAAAGATGATTTATACTGGCAGATTTTGTCTACTCATAAGACTTTGTTGAAAGATCTAGAAAGGGGTAGTATGTTTTTCTTTTTGAACACATCTATTCTTAAATGTATGGTTTTGTGTCCGTTTTCACTTTTCTTTTTCTTCAAATGGTTTTATGTGCTAAAAGTTGAGATTGAAGAAATTACTGCTGATATTAATATACAGAATTGATTGCTGTTTTGTGTTATGGGATTGTACATGCAAAGCTGCCTTTACATGGAGATTTATGAGTGTTTCTATCACTGTAAAGAGTTCTTTTGGTGCAGCAGTAATCACACAGTGCAAGTATACACTCAACACAAAAATCACTTCTTTTTGTTCCCTTCTAATATTCTTGCCTTACAAGCAGTATTTTGCCTTCAAAGTTTTAAGCCTGTGTAAAGCTGTCAAACCACATAGTTTTTTGTCCTCATTTACCATTTCTTTTAAATTTTCTGCTGTTTAATTTCCAGTTCCACACAATCAAGATTATCTCATAACTCCGTTGTCATGCTTTCTACTTACTCCCATTTCCCCCCTAAATTCCCATGCCCCTCCCTCCCAAAAAATGTCTTTGAGAAGGAGGAAGGTCTCTTTTTCTCTGTTTGTCTTTAACCTATCGTGAAAGTTTATTGTAGTTTCTGATTTTGAAGCTTAATTTTATCAGGTGGAAATGCAGGTTAAAATCCTGTCTAGAGAGAGGGGTGCTATCCTGCTGATAATGTTCAGTATACAAGGCTGTGTTTTCCAGGATGGAGAAGAAGTGAAAGACCTCGTTGCATGGTCCTATCCCAGTTACCTGCTGGAAAAATACCTGCAGCTTATATTTGATCATTATGTGTCAGGCTTATCAACAAACTGGCTCGCTGTAGGTAGCATCCTGGATGATGATGACTGAAATGGTTCCTTCCCAGGGGACAGCCTCTAGGGCTGCTGGATTTTCCAGCAAATACACTCCCATATCCAAAGCAGCATGGGCAGCCGAGGAGTGGGGGATTCTGCTCCTCTGCCTCTCCACTCAGGTGAGGCCTCACCTGTAGAGCTGCGCCCAGCCTTGGGCCCAGCACAGGAAGGACAGGGATCTGCTGGAGCCACTCCAGAGCAGGGACACCAAGGGGAGCAGAGAGATGGAGCAGCTCTGCTGGGAGGAAAGGCTGAGGGAATTGGGATTGTTCAGCCTGGGGAGGAGGAACTTTGGGGTGACCTCATTGTGGCCTTGCAGTGCCTGAAGGGAGCCCACAGGAAAGATGGAGAGAGACTCTTGACAAGGGCCTGGAGTGACAGGACAAGGGGGGATGGCTTCCCACTGAGCGGCAGATTTAGATGGGATATTAGGAAGAAATTCTTCCCTGTGAGGGTGGTGAGGCCCTAGCACAGGCTGCCCAGAGAAGCTGTGGCTGCCCCATCTCTGAAAGTGTCCAAGGCCAGGATGGATAGGGCTTGGAGCAACCTGTTCTGGTGGAAGGTGTGCCTGTCCGTGGCAGGGGGTTGGAACCAGATGATGTCCAAGGTCCCTTCCAACCCAGGCCATTTTGTGATTCCGTGATGTCAACATTTCAAAAAGTAAATCAGGCATTCTTGTGGCACATTCAGGGGCAGCAGTGTCACACTGTCCTCTGTCAATGAACAGGACAAAGAGAACTCTTCCTCTGTGCCAGAAATCAGTCATGCCATCTACCGAATATTTAGGAAAGCTATGCTTGTCAGTTTTACTCTTCTAGAATTTAAAGATATCAGAAAATGACAGTGGAAAACACATACCAGTTCTTTACAAGTTAGAAAATCACAAATTTCATCCTCATATTTTTCTGAGACACAAAGTTTTATGTTGCCTTCTGAAAATGAACACCAACTGTGATCTTCTGGTTTTACTCATGCTGTGTGAAAATACATGCTGAAAAACATGATCAACAAACTTACGAGTAGTTTTTTTTTAATACTCAGAAATCTTTCTTACTGTTTGCCATGGTTTGACTCTGGCCCAAATGCCAGGCATCACGAGAGCCACTCACTTACCCTCCCCTGTCAAAGCTTATCAGAGGAGGGAAAAGGAAACAAAATTAACGAATGTTTAATGAGTGAGATAAGGACCACCGGGAGAAACACTTCAAGGGCAAAACAGGCTCAGCTTTAGTTGCAAAAGTGAAATTTATTACTAACACAATCAGAGAAGGATAATGAGAAGTAAAATAATCCCTTAAAACACCTTCTCCCCCCTGCCAGCCCCTCCCTCCTTCCCACCAACAGCACAGGCAGACAGGGTATGGGGATTTGGTCAGTTCATCCCCTGTGAGACCGTGGGGTCCCTCCCACGGGAGACAGTTCTCTGTGAACTTCTCCAGCGTGGGTCCACACTCATGAACAGCAGCCAAACCCCACCTGCCGCCATCATGAACTCCCCTACAGCAGACAGTCCTCCCAANTACAGCAGACAGTCCTCCCAAAACTG
>VZRX01008176.1:0-28590 GCA_013398075.1 Notiomystis cincta
AAATATGTAAATAAGAATAAAATTTTTAATTATTAGGAAACAATCTTCATGTTTTCTGACTAGATGAAGTATTCACTTCCAAAGGTGTTCTGTGTTCAGGGTTTATTGAAATAGAAAAGTTGTGAACCCAAATAAAAGTGCCATTCCTTCTTCTTTGTGGGAACTTTCAAACTGTTATTTTGCTATCTGAAAGTCCCATTGAGTTAATAGATGTAGTTAAATCCTGTCTAGACAAATTTCCATTGCTTTAAATTCCATTTGAGCTTAATTCAGTTTCTAATGATGTTGAAATACAATAGGAAAAGTACAGATGAAAACACATGGCATATCTTTACCTCTGTGAAAATGTCTGAAGCCTACAAGAAAGTGGAAATGCTGAGGTTTTATCTGGGTGTTCATGGACATTGCCCAGAGTAAGCAAATTTTGTTTGTTACCTCATTTTCATGGTCAGACACTGATTCCAGCTTAGAATAATTTCTTTTAAGTTCAGAGGGAAAGAGGCCCTGAAGAGCTACGTGGTATTTTCCCTATTCCTTTCTCATTCCTTTCACTTTGCTGCCCTCCTAACTCTATACCATTATATCTTGTGATGTCCTTCCTATGCACCTCAAAGTCAGACACCTATTTAATCCTCCTTACAACGGCGGGTATAAAAATTCCTGTGCATGGAACAGATGCACATGTGCTTCCAGGATGAACAGGTTGTAGACACAGAATTGTCATCCCATGTTGTCCATGGGAGCTCTCTACATGGCATGACAACATGGCTCCTTGCCAATGCTCAGCCAGTGTTATGAAGCAGGTTGCTCCTTCTCTCTCTCCTCAGGATATTTTACTCTTGACACTTCTGCCATTCTTCCTGGGACTTAAATAGTGATGGGACAGATCTGCTCACCTGTGGCTACACTGCTCTGAAGCTGCAGCTGCTTTGGTTTCTGGTAAGAGAAAGCAGCTGTGCCTGTGGCATAGCTTCATTCCTCATCGACCAAAGGCACTGCAGTGAAATGACTGGAGGAAAAGCTGACTCCATTGGCTTTGCACCAGGAATGCTGAATCCAAGCAGCTGCAAATGGATTTGAGACCTTTTCTACAATGACCCTGTTACTGTGCCTGTTATATACAACTGATGTAGGCAGATATCTCCAGGACCTACTTGGCTTTAGTATTTAACTTGATTATGGCATTCTGAAATTAGCATTTTGCAACCATGCTTTATTAAGATCGTTATATCCTATAGAAGGCCAAATGCTCCATTAAAAAAAACCAAACCTTTTAAAATGACCTAATGAATTCCTCATCATAATTAATGTTTCAATTGAGGCTAGCCCAAAGTATTTCCAATACTTAACATTTCCACATGTCAAAAAAAAAAGGAAAAAGAACAAGGAAGAAAATACAGAAAAATTTTGATTCATGTAGCCACAGCTTCCAAGCATTGGACTCTGTCTACAAGTTTCTTAACTTCAAGACATCATTTGGCCATGGTTTGTGAAGAAATAGAGATTGGGAAACTTACAGAATTTCTCATAGGAAAGCTTCACTTATGGTGGTTAAATATCAGCCTCGTTGCTTTTTCAATAAGACTTTGGCTGCAAAGTCCCAGGCACATTTGATAAAGTTGTTATGATCTATTCTGCAGGACCCCAGACATTATTTCTTTAGGAGGAAGAAAAGTGATACTGGAACAAGATGTTGGTTACCTCTGCTAAAGCTGAGGCCTTTGTATACTTTGAAATGCCAGATTTGTTCTAAATTAAATGTGTATTACTTTCTTCAGTTCCAGCTATGAGTTTGTAGTCCAGTTGCTTGGGTAATCCAAAATATCATTATTTTATACACAGCTATATTGCTGCAAAGGAATGCACCACAGCTGCCAGGTCTGGCTGCTGGTGATTATATCTGAAATGGTAGAATTGAGCCTCAGTCATAGCTGATAATTGATATCATAGTCGGCTCCTTAATCAAACAACATGTCTACATAAAATTCCTGTTGACCCTCAAAAAATCTGCATGATTTTCCTAAAATTCAAACAGTTTTCTGTTTCAGTCACTAGAATTACAGTTTTATCATCTTTGTGGGGAAAAGCTGTCTTTGGCAGAGCAGAGGAAACATAATCTGTGGGTTTACAGGCTCTGTGTGTACCACATGTGGTAGCGTGTATATGTTGTACAAAGCTCTAGAATCCAAGAACAACTCATGAAGAGCACCAATACAAACCTAATTAATGCAGAAGGAAGAATCTTCAGTCTCAGTAGCAGATAGCATGTTCTTTGATGCTAGTAAAACATTCTGTTTTCTGCTGTATTTGAGCCTCAGCAGAAATTGTGGTCCTGAGAGCAGACAGTGGCCTTGTTCCTCATGATCCTGAGAGGCCTGGACAATGTCCTACAAGCTGAAGAATGATGGGCTTGTCAAGAACATCGAAATATGAGGAGCTTTTAAACGTGCTACCATCATGCCAGTAGTACTGTGATATATAATAAAAAGAAACACAGATGAAAAAAAATCAAGTGAAGTATGAAAAACAAATTTTCAAACTCCATACTTGCAAACACACAATGACCAGTGTCCAAGCTGGTAAGCCAAATATTCATGGCAAAACAGTCATTTTATTGTAATTACATTTTCAAATTTTTATTTTGTGGCCTGAAAACGTCTATGTTCAGTGGATCCAAAAATCTATTATTATCACTTCTTGTGATTATTGCTCTAATAAAATGCTCAGGCATTTCCTAGAACAGTGATAGGGTAAAATCCATTGTGTTTTCTGCTTTGCCCATCCTTTGTGTTCCTTTTAACAACTGTTATGGCATGGAGCATTGAGTTAATCTGCCTTTCCACACCTCAATGTAAGGCCATCCTGAAACTCAGTATGTCTTTGGAAATTTGATGGGTAAAACTGAAACAGGCTTTCTGGGTACTTATTGCAAATAAATTCTGTTGAAGTTTTCCCCCACATTAATTATAGTCCAATGTGGAACAGAGAAGACAAGGCAGAGAGTGGGAAAACCATTACAAAGACAGAGAGAGCGCAGGAAAGACTGCTCTCTCCTATGGGAGGGTAGGACTCTAACATCTGGGTAGGAATTGGTGGGGGCCAGAGGAGGAAAGGGCTATCTGGAAGGGTCTGTGATGCTGTAAAATTCTTTCCTTCATAAACTCTTGAGGTTAGCAAGTAAATGCAACACTTTTAATTCTAAGTGTAACTTTATTTTTTCTCATATAGAAGTAATGTATGTATGTATACATATATGTACATATACTTGCCTTCTAGAGAATGGAATTTATGAAATGTTGTAGTCATCTGCTGTTTCACCTGCTCATCTGGCATGAAATTTGAATCTGGAATTTCCAAGATCAGCTTGACTCTGGCATTTCTCATATTGCAGTCTGATGTACTTCACTGTTGGTTTTATGCAGGTATGTATGTGTTTGTATGTGTGTTCATTCCTAGTTACCAGCCCAAGTACGCCTCGAGCCATTCATGAGTTCCATACTTCCATGCCTCAGTAAAATCATACTGATTTTTATCCATGTAGGATTTCTACATGAATTTACATCAGAATGAAATAAAGTCCAGGAATTCTTCTGATAGACATAATTTACAGGACACAAGACTTTTTTGTAAAGAGTGGTAGGTTTGTCATGAAACGGATACTGTTCTTAGTTCCTTATATTGTCATCTGTTTCTGAATCAGTAGTCTCCAAATAGAACTATCTTTTCTTGGCAATCATCAGATTTGTTATAAGTCTGTAAAAATATTATTTAAAAATTAGAAAGTCTTATAGTTTCATAAACTGAGAGATAGATTCCTGTATTTGAGAAATCAGTGTTTTAGCAGCAACTAATGGCCTTTTAAAATATATGCTTTTACCACAGCTCTTCTTATAACAACACCAGAAACAAAAGGCTTTCTTTAGCCACTGTGGTTAATAAATTGCATGTGATTATCGGAAGGGTGAGTTTTATTACTGTTTCTGCATCCAAAATCCTGATTAGAATTGTATCACTTTGGTTATTGCTTTCTGGATATTCCTCTTTTATCTAGGATTGTGGCCAACATAGTAGGTTAGACATTAGTCGTTCATTTTCCAGTATCCTTGGCTTCAGCAAGATTTATTTTAGCAGGAGCTTCACTACCATTTTCTTTCCAGCCTTGGAAACACCTACCTCCAAGCAAAAACTTAACCACACAGGATGGTGAAAAGATGAAATTCCAAAAGGAAATTTGTTGGGCAAGAATCCACGGGACAGGTGGTAGGATGAAGCTGGGTAATGAAGTTGGACATTGCTAAACTTGAAACTGAATTGGATAGTTCTGCCTTAGGAAAAGGGAAGAATTTATTATATCTTAGCCTGGTAACAGCCTGTTTGAGGAACAAAATAGATTTAAAGGAGGTGTATTACCACTCTGCTAGAACAGCACTACCCATGATCCCTGCCTTCCTAAGTCCTTCTTAACACTGGTGCTTTAGCAGTATGTTATCTAACAGCCACGGGAAAGAGGGGTGGAGTAAACATTTCAGTGAGATTTGTTGTCTCCCCATGGCTTCCTTGCTATATTGCCAGGCAGTGCAGATTGTGTTTGAGGTGCTGTTTTTGGGAGGCTATTCCTGTAGAAGCTGAGCTAAACTCTTTCCATAGTTGCCTGTGAATTGCCATCAGGCATAGCATATTTGGACCCATTTTTGAGCAAAGTGTATTGAAAGTAATAACTAAAATGTAATATAATGTCTGGTTAGCAGTCATGCCTCAGCTGTTAAATATATTTTACGTCTTTCTGTTTTTACTAATAGTTTGTGAAAATATCATTGTTCTATATTTATTTGAAATAATTTTCAGTAAGAACAGATATCTGTGAATCACATTCTTTTTCTGAATATTCGAAACTGAAATACTAATTCCCAGGCTTAGTGATGATTCAGTGCACAAGTTTGTTCTTGGACAGAATAAATGCTATTCTTATATCCAAAGCATATGGTACAAATTCTCATGTGAACAAATACAGAACTGTATTTCTTTGACTAGTTTGCCAATATTTATTTAAAATGAATCACATTCATGAACTTTCTTGCCACAAAACACATTCACTGTGACAAGGGTGTATGGCCTGGGATTGATCCATCTTTCCCCTTTATGGCATCAGGCTTTCTATAACATGCAGCAGATTGGGAACCACTGTACTACAATATTAGTAGAAAATAAACACAAGCTAAGTGAATTCATTAAAAACATTAAACAAATATTTACACAAAATCTTCTGCAGTGTTTGCCTACCTCTTATTCAAATCACTGACCTAGAAGAAAATGCTCAAAGCCAAATGGGACTTGAAACCATCTGCATCATTGTTCTTGTACTAATAATCTTGTGGATTTATAACTTTTGTAGCATTTTATTGTTTGCACACTACCTGGGTTTTTTTGAACTTGTTATGGTTGCTATTATTCTATATTCCTATATGAGAAATGTTCATCTGCTTTTCCGGTAATCTTGCAACATTTTTTATAATATTTCCATATATCCTGTATTCCATAGTTTGTATTAGAAATGAATGATATAAATAATAAGCAGTAAACCTTATTGTCATTCATTTGTGCAAATAGCAACTATTCTGTATTTGGAAATGAACAAAAAAGTGCTAATAATCACTTTTACAAGCCAGACATTGAGTGCTGTTAGTCTCCTTTGTCACAGGAGACATCCTCATTTGCATTTGTATCTTCCTTCTTTGCTGCCTGCACAAAGAGAAGTGCAGAGCCTGTGATTACCACAACTTGCAGTCCTACTGGAGGCCCAGAGGCTTCTCAGAGTCCCTTGTGTCAAACGGTTTTGAAGCCAAAAGGGCACTCTGGGCTCACAAGGAGCACATACCTTTGGTTAGCACACAGCTCTCTCCAGCTTTGCCTTCTTTTTAGGCTGTGGTGACATCCTCGGGCATCATGACATATCGCGATGCTAGCAGCTTGCAGAGCAAATGAGAAGCGTCTTTCCAGGAATTGCTGGGCTGTGCTTAGGCCAACCTGAAAGCATTACAAGGCCAGATACTAGGCCGTCTATTGAGTGCAGCCCTCTACTGGCTGGCAAACCCACAGTTGGATGTTTTGGGACAGATAATCTATTTATGAGAGCAGAGAGAGGATAAAGGGACAGATTTTCCTGATTCCTTTAAGGAATACTTCTGAACCTATCTTATTCTGCTCTGTAAGAGTAGAGGTACCCACAACTGAAATGTCAGCTAAGACACCATATGAGGAAACCAACACTTTACACAGTCATTTAGCCACGATTTCTTTGGACAAAGAAACAACCTGCATTACCATGCTACAGGTAGACATGAAAGTATAAGAAAGGATCAACGAGAGAGAGACAACAACCTCTGTAGCAGAGCCTTTTCACACTTTCAGCAGAGATATTATAGAATGGATTTTTTGGTCTTTCCCCTCCATAGAAAATGTTAAAAATTGCTGAGAGAATTATTTTTTTCTAGAAAACATTCATTCAAGGGCCACTTACTTTCTACAGACCTGTAGAAAGCTTTCCATAATGGGTATAAGTTGATACTTACCATGGGAAACATTAGATACTTTGTGCTGGCTGATATTTGGCCCCATTTAGTGAATACGAAAACAATGGTATTTGCAGGAGGGAGAATTAAAAAGAAAATGTCTTTTACATCAGAAGGAAATTGCTTTTCAGACAGATTCAGTCTTGGACATCCTGCCTCTGGCCTGAGACTGGAAATATTCTGCAATTGTTTCTTTTTCCTTAGTACAGGTACTTTTTAACTTTATTTGCTATAAAGCATGCTGGCTTTAGCATTGAACCATAGCTGGTAAAGATAGCCAAGCTGTTATGTATCTTGCTAAAATCCAAGTATAGGACACCAACTTCCTTTGACTGCTACTTCAAGAGGCGATGCAGAAAAAGCTTGTACACTTATGGAGTTTTGCTGGTACTCCAATAGTCTCGTGGAAAGACAAACAGCGTTGTCCTTATTTCAAAGGACAGAATGTCACAGAATAGCTGCAGAAGAAAAAGACCTCAGGATGTCATCCAGTCTGACCTTGCTGCACTCAGCAGGGCCAAATACAGCAGGTTGCTCAGTGCCACATAAAGTTGGGCTTTAAATATCTCCAAGGATGAAGACTCCACAGACTCTCCAGGATACTTCTTCCAGTGTTTGACTATCCTTACAGAAAAAAAACCAAACCAGTTTTACTTTACATCTAAGTAGACTACTTTGTATTTCAGCTTGTGTCCACCTCCTTTTGTCATATAAATGGGCACTACTTAGGGTCTGNACTCTCCAGGATACTTCTTCCAGTGTTTGACTATCCTTACAGAAAAAAAACCAAACCAGTTTTACTTTACATCTAAGTAGACTACTTTGTATTTCAGCTTGTGTCCACCTCCTTTTGTCATATAAATGGGCACTACTTAGGGTCTGGCTCCATCTTCTTTACTGTCTACCCTCCCCTTCAGACATTTATATACTTAGATAAAATCCCCTCTTGAGCTTTCTTTTCTCCAGGCTAGACAGTCCCAACTCTCTCAGCCCCCTCTTGTTAATGTGAGATGCTTCAATCCCTTAATTATCTTTGTGGTTTTTTGCTGGACCCACTCCAGTATGGCCAGGTCTCTCTTCAAGCCTAGAACTAGACCTAGCACTACAGCTATATCTCAGCAGGGCTGAGCAGAGAGGAAGGATCTACTCCCTTGACCTATTGATTATGTTTTCCCTAAAGCAGGCTAGGCTGCTTTTGATGGTTAAAACCTATGGAGAGCAAGGTACAAATCCCTCACATCAATGCTATTCTGATAGAATTTGGGCACCCATCTCTGGGCTGTGCTCAATTCCTTCTACACCTCCTGCTTATTCGTCATTTTCTAGTACAATCCCGTAAGTGCTGTCACTCCAATGGTAGCCAGTCTCCCTAAGGATTAAGAGTCTGTTCTTGGGGAGTAACTGAACAAGTATCTTATAGGCAGGAATGCTGGAGCAGCTCAGGAGCTAAGGTGTCCATGAGATACTTTGTGGTGGACACTCTGGAATATGCTGCAGCAGAGTGGCATTATTCACAGCAGGAGGAATCTCTGTCCACATATCTGCATGTGTGCTAGCACACTGTGGGAAGGCTCAGTAACTACTCCATAAGGGAATTCTCCAGAAAGTTACTTTTCCACTCATATCTGGTGGGTTTTTCTCAATGTGTGTACTACAATGCTATTGTCTGGCGAAGCCTAAACTCTCATCAGCTGTCTCCATGTCTCCAGGCCTGCATGCAGCCTGCGTGATCTCCTTTACAAGGCACCCTGCTGCTTGTCAGGGCAAAACCCACTGCCAAAATTCCTTCCACCAAGTCTCATACCCTTCATCTCCCTCTATTTTTTCCCTTTCGCTCCCTGTCCCAAAATCTGACTTACATTAACAGCTGGAAGAGTTCATCTTCTAGAGTAGGATCTGTGTCTTTCCATCAGCAGTTTAATTTACTGTGCTGGCAAGCTAAGACCACTTGCACACAAGGGCTTAGGAAGAACAGGCATATTCTCCCACAGTCTGCCACAAATGAATTCACAGAGCAATACACAAAGTAATGCCTCATGACAAATCATCAGCCAACCTGCTGGAATCCAGACTGGTGCAGGACTAATCCAGCAACAGGACTTTGCTCTGAGGCCTGCTTTACCTCCCCCAGATAAGTCTCAATTCACTGTACAATTAAAATATACCTACAGGTAATGCTGTGGAGTCAGTCTTGGGGACTGACATCTGCTCTGAGGACTTGGGCTAGCTGTGGTCAAGTATGTGACTTTCTTTGGCAAAATTCAACCTGTTCCTGCATCCTCCCTATCTTGCTTTTTCTGCCTGTCTCATGGATGAGATGTCAGCAGTCTCTGCTGGGTTGTTCTGCTATCATTCCCAGCAGGACTGTCCCTTCATTGATGGGAGTAGTGGAGGGCAGTCAGAAACCAAGTGTTTTCTGCCAGCCTTCTCATTGCTGGGCAGATGCTTTCAGACTAAACTAGAGTACAGCAGAAGCCTTTAGCTACACTGCCAGCCAGTCCTGCAAGCAAGTGAACAACAAAGTATGTGCTGAGAGTGCTGTGATAAAATTAGGTCTAGGGGAATAGTCTAAAAAGTTTTTGTTCAGTTTTAGTCACGTTTTGATAATACCAGCTTTTCTTCCCCTAATATAAAAATTTTTCAAAGTTTCTATTAACATATAGCATTAATGTATATGGCTTTTAGGCCATAAGGCACAGCCACACACATGTATGGACTTGCAAAATTATTTGGCCTTTGTGGATACTGATTAGCAGCTTCTCACATGGACACACTTGAAAATATTGTGGTGAATGAAAATTAGGGATGAAAATCAGTCCTCAGAATACTATGGCATCACTGATATAGGTTTATAAACAGGAAAGCAACAAATGTTCCCAAATAGCTTTTGTGTGTTCGTTAGCCAGGATTGCTTCAGACAACCTGGATGGGCTTTAAAAGTCTCTTGATAACAGATATGCTGTGAATGAAGAGTGTAATACCAGTGAAAGACCAACAAACTGCCTCTTTGAACAGCTCTGAGCTGGCAGGTCTTTGTGATCTTCTTAAGTCCATTTGCAATTAAGCAATTATTTTTTTCCCTAGAAGGAAAACGCCCTATTTTTTATATGTCTGAAGATGAGGTACAGTGAAGGGTAAGACTGATGATATTTCTGAGGCTGGCACTGTCCTGGACACAACCACCAGGAATATCTGGGCTATGCTGGGAAAACAGTCTCACTTCTGAACTCCCATTTTCCTTCGTTGCCTGCCGGAGGTGGGGTGTGGGGCAGGTGGAATAGAATAACGTTCCATTCAGGAGGGATTTTCAGCTGTAACTTTAAGCAAACCAGCCTTATCATGGCTGAGGATCAGTCCCAACCACTTTATCTCCTGGGTCAGCTGAGTAGAATGCAGTTTACAGGATGTGGCTTGTTAGAGATTTAAAATTGGACATCCTGTTTGCTTTGCATGGATGTCAGTCTGTGGTAGCACTTAAAAGTAGAGCTTTCTCAAGGGTCCCTGGCCAAACTGTTGTCTTTCCCCTGTGCCCGTGCACTTTCATTGCTTTGGATGGCACAATGCCAGATTACATCAGCTGAGAATCAGGCCCAGGCTTTCCAGTGAGGAAAAAGAAGTGAAAATGGAAATCAGTCCTGCTCAAGAGAAGTTAAATATAAATTCAGACTTTTTCTCTCTCATAAACACAGAAGTGCTGGAATTGCATAAAATAGGGTTTTTTCGTACCATCTGTTAGAGAGTAAAAAGCACCTGACCCCATTCATTGCCTCTGTTAGATCCTCTTGCTTGGTTTTACAGACCTTTTACCCTTCTGCCACTTGTGCCTGGAAAACAAACATGACTGGAGACTTGCAGCACTGTGGTCCTCCTGTGTCACTGTTTTGTAGCTGTCCCTTTACATGATTCTTTAGTTTTGGGGGGGGTCGTATGCTCTGGATGGCTGTCAGGTAACTTCTAACTAGCAGAAACATTAAAAAATGTGGGCATGCTTGGTTGGCATTATCCCCCAGTAAGCAAAATAAAAACAAAAATTATCTTTAAAATGCCAGTGACATTGTCAGAAAACATGTTTTTCAATGATATCTTGAAAATCCGAATTGGATGGAGTGTAGGGAGACTATTTTTGTCTAGAAAACCATCGAAGAGAATGAAAAAATCATCTGTATGCTTCAGAGGTGCAGTATCATTGGTGGCATTTTGTGCAAACATGATGGTGGCTCACCCTAGCACTGACTGTTCATACAGTGGAATCTGTGACTCAGAAAATAAAAGATCATTAAATGGACTTGCTAAAAATCCACGAGGTATTTTGCATGGTTCCATGTCTGCCTGCTGTCCAATGGGGCTTACCAACTCTAGTGTCATTTCTGAGTGCTAAATGCCAGTAACACCATACACTTAGTCCTCACAGAAAGGCTTTCAAAATCCATGCCACAGGGTTTTGTTTCTTTCTAGCACTTGTTTCTTTCTTTCTGACTCTCATCCATCCCCTGTTTTCTTCTTTTCCCGTTTCCCCCATATTTTCTTTTCTTTTTTCTGACCATTTACACTTTCCATTTGAACCACATCTTCATGTTTCACTCAGTCTTGTGCAGCAAAGTTTCTCTTTAGCCTCTGCACAGAGTTGGCAAGGGGACAGACTAATGCAATGAACTGTCTTGGGTAGAAAATGTCTTCTTGCCAGCATCTAAGTTCTTCTTCAAAGAGACAGAAAGTCATTGTTGTGTAATGTCTGAGTTCCTGGTGATCTCCTTGACAGAGATCTGGGAAGAAGGACGAGCTTGTGATTGTGAGGCTAATCTGGGGATTTGGTGACCTGGATCAAGTGCCCTCTCTACTGCACACTTCCTCTCAACAAGTCCCTTATAATCCTCTGGTTTTAGGACATGTATGCAGGTGGAGGACTTTTCACAAGTGGATGATGAATTATGAAAATCTGACAAGGAATCATCTGTCTTGTTTAACACCAACATGCTCTTCAACTGGTGGATGTCCTGGTACCTCCATTCCTTTCTGAAAAACAGTGATTTCTTGCCTTGTAGATGAGACAAAAACATTACTGGTATTGGAGCTGTGTAGACAGTGCTGCACTATATGGGTGCCATAAGAGGAGAGATTGTTTTGCTATATTTGGCTCTAGGGCATGGAGACACTCATGCATAACTTATTTAAGACCTAGTCTCATGAGCCCCCTCTGAAATAAGTGAATGGCCCTTGTATGTGAAAAATTAACATTATGTAGATGTGTTTAAAATGAATGGATTCTTTTTTTGTGATGAGAAAAGAATATATATTAAAATACCTAGGCACAAACACTTTTTAATATTTTTTTTGGCACCAGTGGGTTCTTTTTTTAGTTGATTTTGTCAGCCACATTTCCTTTCTGAACAGAGGTTACATACAACAACTGGATGAACAATTGCTGAAAACTCTCAGGGGGGCATTCTTGAAGACAAGCCTGCATGAGATCATGTTATGAGCGTGGTTTGGCTGTGCTTTTATTCAGTAGGTGATATCATTCATTTAGAGTACTAATAATTTTAACAGGGAATAACTGCAGTTATCCAAACGTATAGCAAAAAAGTGATGTTGCAAGATTTCCTGTGAGTTTTGCACATAAATATCCATTTCTTTGCTAGTTGATTTGACACAAGCTGGCTATTACTGGTCAGATGATAAAAGTAAGTTTAATACGAGAAAATAAGATTATTCACTAGAACGACAGCTTTACCAGGTTTATTGTTTTTCTCTAAATATGCTTTTTATAGGCTTCTTTTAGATTGTTAGCTTTTGGGAAGGAGACCATGTAAACATCTGCATTTCTAAAATTTCTATCTCACTGGGGGTCCTGCTGGGGCCTCTGGATGCTATCATGATAAAAATATTAAATATGATCTAAGAGATTAAGTATCCTGGGACAGGTTAGCCTATGACTACCCCTGAAATGCCTACAGAGCATTTTATCCAGTGTTCCTCAATAATGAAGAAATCCCTGACTGGACCAATTATTTTCAAGTTCAAGAAGCAGTACAGGCTCCTGGCTAGAAAACTTACTTGGGCACGATCAGCTAAAAACTTTGAACTGTCTCTCAGAGTAAAAAAATAAAAATATTTACAGCCAGAAATAACAAGGCTGGGAAGTTAAATTAGATGCAGGGACTGAGAAAGGCTTTGGCTAATTCTGGTTTCAATCAGTGACTGCAGCACTCATCAGGAGCAGGCACTGCTGCGGGTTTGAGAATAATAACTTTATTTTAAGTAGACAGAAGTTGTTGGCTTGACCCAATTGCTGACAACCAGTCTCTCCTAAACACCCTACATGGGGCCAGATCCTGAAGTCCTCCTATGGTTTTTATCCAAGTCCATTCTTGCTGCCATCAAAACTTGAGCACACACAGGCTCAGTATTTGGCCTACACCTATTACAGACTCTTTTCGATCTCTTAAAACCACCACAGAAAAATAAATCCCAGTGCCCAGTTTTCATTTTCAAGTCTCAAAACTCTTCTGCACTCTTGGGCTATTTTTATTGCAGAGAATTGAGAGTGGGATGTAAATTACAAGTCTCTCAATTGTTAGCTTCTTGCGTCTCCTGCACTCAAATTTCAACAAAATAATAGATTACCAGCCTTGACCTTATGCAGCAGCAGCAGCACGCTGTATATGAGTTGATCCTGCCAGAGGTGGAGCAGCTTGGGATTATGCAAGGTCTCCTTTACTAAAAGCTATGAAACTAGATGTTACTCAGCTTCTTGGAAGAGGAGATCATGTTGCCTTCTCTTGGGCAATCTTCCCAGCCTGGCTTTCCCAGTGCTTAGGACCAAGGCCTGCAGACAGCCAGCACAATGTCAACGTTGAAACATATGATTTAAAAAACCAGCTCGGAGGTGAGCAGCTGAAAGGGAAAGAAGCCGCAGAGGAGAGAGGTTAACAAATCCATACACACACCCATCAGAGTACAAAAGACAAAAAAACAACACAAGGAAAGTTGAAATTGCTGCTCAATATCAAGAGGAAAGGTTGTATAATCTGTATGACTCGGTCTGAGTTTCTAGTCATAGCATGGAGGAGAGACAATCTTGTGATTTGGGGCACTAGACTGGAATTTTGGGAAGTTTGAGTTAATCAGCTTTTGTTCAATGGCTTTCTGTCATCTGTTAGGGCATCCCATCTCAAGGTGCCTCAAGTTTACCTTTGTTTAGATACATCCATAGGGAGGCTATTTCCTAATAGAGAGGCTGGCTGTCTTAGATGCTAGTGAAATGTGTATAATCTCTGTCATATGATGTTTAATGTCTCCAAGTAACTCACTGGAAATGAATGAAGTTTTTTTTTTCTTTAATAGTGACTTCTTAGCAAACAGAGACTGAATCTGAATTTTCAATTCCTACCTGATTGCTCTATGTTATTTCAATAATTTGCATCTGAGCTTCATTAGGCATCACAGTGTGATATCTGTCCTAAACAGCAGTCAAAAAAATATTGTGTTGTAAGTAGAAGTATTTTCAGACAAACTTTAATTTTAACCAATTTGGCTTCTCTTTCCATTGGATTGAACTAGTTCAGAGAAAGTAATAATCTGTTGTTATGCACAAATTTATCCTTGTAAAACTTTCTCGCAGCTCTGAAAGTGACCTTCCACAGTGGTAATACATCTGCCTATCCAGATACATGGAAAGTCTTCGTGAAATCTTTAAAACAAAGTGTTAAATCATCTTTGCCTGAGTGCCCCCACAGATGATGTCTGCAACATATTCAGCTGTATGCCTCTAAAATACTTCCATGGATTTAGGAGCCTGAGTGTAATGGAACTCTAGGTGGATTGGAACTCTAATGGGCTTTAGGTGAAGGAGTTTAAAAGGAAAATAGACTGAACTGTTGGAACAAGTATTAGGGGATCTTTTAAAGATAGAGGTATTACTGACAGCTTGATTCCAAATTACTGCAGGATGAGTCCCTGTGCACATTCCTTTTCAAAGGAGTAATTAATAATTAAAGCTGGTTTTGTCTTGTTCACCCATCCCCATCTGTTTCTCTTGGTAAATGAAAATATCATAGGGCAAATTTATTTCCTTTCCACAGCAGTACCCAGAACAGCTTTTTTTTTCACGTCCAGCCCTCTCTTTGAACCAAACTAACCTCCACCTGAGGCTGTGGTGGAAGTGCTCTGGCCCCGTTCAGTACAATTGGCTTTTATAATCACCGGCAGCACGAGAATGTGCTGTTATCCCAGAGCTGCCAACAGCTTCAGGGCTCTGCAGGTGGCACCACCACCCCTGGCTTGCTCAGCACCGGACCAGACATCCTTGGAAAGATGGGTCTTGAGGTCTGACTGTGCTCACAAGCTTCTTCTTTGGCAGCAGGAGAAGTCAGAGTGCTGCTGTTCTGGCACAAGTTCTGAGCACCTCCAAAAACATCCCAAATAGGAGAAAGTAGCTCCAGGAGAGGAGTTCTGCTGCTTTAAAATTTCACTTTGGAAATGTGACCCTGGGAAATTTCTGCCACTGCTAGCCTCAGAGGATAATGTGTAATCTTTTCACCTTTATAGCACAAAATGAAAGACATCAATCAAGTTTGGCAATTACATTTAAAGCAGGTTGGTAAATCAAGGGAACTGGGCAAATAAAACAAATGTCTGCATGTTCTGAGTACTGTGCAGTGTGTTCATACAGTTTCTCTGAACGCCTTCTGAAGTATTACAACCAAGGAAAGAAGAATAATAAAATAAGCTATTAATAACTCGGGGAGACTCCTTGTCTCAAATGTACTTTTATCTTATAAATGGAAGGTCAATCTTAAGAGTGAAAATACATTAAAAATTAATGCTACAGAGAACCCCTGTCCCTTGCCACTACTCCAGCTGTGTTTGAAAGGTAGCACTTATTTTCTTTAATAACAGAGCTTCAAAAGAAGCATAATTAAATGAAAAGCTATGGAAATTCATGGAATATTAGGGTCTAACTTGAAAAATTACCATTGCTTTCAGTGAGATTTCCATCATGCCAAAGGTGATTCTTGTAAAATAAACATTTGCATTATTTTAGAAAGAGAGAGAAATTCTGATTCCATTACCAGTGTCTTTAATCATCCACCTAATATTAAAAAAATATTTTTGAAACTTCAAGTGTCCTTTTGAGGATGTCATATAAAGCAAGGAAGCAAAGAAACAAGAACTGATTTTCTCTGACCATTATGTTAAATGTCTTAGCTCGAAGGAATTTAATAAATTATTTTTCTTCAGCCTTTTAAAATATTATTTTTATTTATTTGTATATGTGGCTTTGGACTGACCTTTGGAGTCTAGAAAGAAAAGCTGACTGTATTACTGATTTGTTGTCCTTTTGCTTTTCATCCACAAGTCCTCTATTCATCTTCTTGCTTAAATAAATCTGGAATCAACTCAAGCAATTCCAGGCATCTAATTAAGGCACTTAATTCAGATTATGGCTGGGCCACTTGCCTTCTACTGCCAGGTGCCACAGACAGGCACTTTCTGAGGGTGCTCTCAAGCCATTTTAATACTTAAGTGCCCTCTGGAGGTATCCTGTCTCTCTGTCTTGACAACAGAGGGTACCTAAAGGGATATTGTACATAAACTATGTGTCTGATATGTATACCTAAAATTAGCTGGAATTAATCTAGACCTAAGAGGTTTTAGAGTTTAATTTGCTATTCCATAGTGTATTGATTGTTGGCAAGGAAATATATTCCTTTATTTTTTAAAAAAAAAATGCAAAACACAAACAAAAAGCCAAACAAACAAACAAACAAACAAAAAAACCCCAAACAAACTCAACAAAAAATATTTAAAATAAGAAAAAAAAACCAAGAGTGTATGAGGTGTGAATATACGCTTATATATCCAATACACAACTGCAGAAATAGAGTTGAAAGGGCATGCATCCCCCTGAACCTGCCTCAGTGAAGCAGAATAATTAGAGGGTCTGCTGATATTCCCCTTGACAGTGTAGCCTTCTTTCTTCTTCCTCCACTAATATCTTTTTGCCCTATAGCATCTTCTCACTTTCAGTCACTTGTATTTTCAAGTTCAAAGGATTAAGCACCTGCCAGAGACACAAATTAATAATAATAAAAAAAAAATTAGTTCTCTTTTTTATTTCATTCTCTAATATAAAAATTGCTTTAAAAATCCATTAAAATCATAGTCTGGGTTTGTAGCAGTAGTAGTAGTAGCTTAAATTCCTGCAGGAATTCATGTGCCAACCTTTACTCCACAGTTTTAAATCACTTACCAAGAAAATGTCAATTTATTGACTAACCTATATTCATTTCCATGTAGAGAAAGTATGGATTAGCTATTCAAGTCTGCCTCGGCACTCTCAGTGATATTGGCACAGCTGCGTAAGAGATGTTGCTGTTAAGGCATCCCAGCTCTGGGTAGTTCACATCCCCTGTGGCCCTGGCTTTGGCAGAACACCCTTGTTCTTGCCATGAGAAAGAGGGAGAAATGGACTTTGAAGAGGAAGGTGTCACCTAGACTACGATGCCAGTGCTCTGTGACTCCCTGGAGTCCTGCCCCTTGGTGACATACACTTCCACCTGGGTTGCATTCTTCAGCAGCCAGATCACAAGGTCCTGGTGCAAAACCCAGATTCACTGATAGCAGCACAGACTATGCTCAGTTGTGCTGAGCATCTGACCACAGAAATGACTGGGTCTGATAAAGGTAATCAAAGACAGAGATGATGGGAGATGCTAATGTTAGCTAGCATAGACAAAGTAACTGGTCACTTGAACAGCAACACGAATGCCCTTGTATTTCCCCTGAAATTCTCTTTAGAGAAAAATACAGCTGGTTCTATATGTAAATGTTGAAGAGCACTGCAATACTTTAATGGCAAGAACTCACCCTGATTTTGTACTTGTGTGAAGTGTACATATTCTGTATAACAAATATAAATTTTCTAGAAATAGGCCTTCTTTTCTTGGCTACTTTTTCTTAGCCCTTAGAAGTGGCCCCTCCAAAGATAGAAAACTATTGGCCTAGGTACATGGAAAAATAAGTTTCTTAAGACTTTACTTAAACTTTTAAAGTATTGTAGTATATTATCACTGGGATGAAAACAGAACTGAAATCTAGATGGATTATTTTAGATAGCTAAGCACTTTTTAAATAATGATTTGCTTTATTTGGTAATGAACAGTTGATAAATACTTCGTACTGACCATAGAATTTTCAAATGTGACTATATAATTTGGATTTAAAAAACATATGTTTAGACTTAGATTTGGCAGTTAGGATCCTAAATGTAGTTTAAATATAATGGCATTTATTTCCCTTATGTATGTGTCACTTTACAATCTGAACGGACTCTCTATATCTTACATCATCTTGAATTATCACACTCTATTTTAACCATAATGGGTCCAGAATTAGGATTTCAGAAACAAAGCCTCTCCAGGGCTGGGAAACTTCATGATCTGAAAGGAAACAAGCTGTATAACTCAGATTCCTTTCCAGCAGTGTCATGTGTACAGCACTGTGGGGATTTTGTATAGTCTCATCACTCACTCTGATCCTGCTGGCACATAATCCTTTCTCAGAGGAGTTTTCAGAATTCCCACCCTTAACTTGTCTTACCATGCATCCAACATGCTGGGGAGGTCTTCTTTTGATGCTATTTTAGTATTGCTTAGGTTCTGTAGGAATGGTAGAAAGGTGTGCAAGTTTCTCTACGGTGATATATGGTGTCTCCATGGTGACTCTGCTACAGTCTGGTAGGGGAACCCCAGCACAACACTTATCAGGTATATGCACAGCTACACGATTTGGGCAGTGCTGCTTTGCTGTCATGGCCCCAGGGGAATCACCAGTGCTGACAATCTCTACCCAGCCCCCTGGGAGTGTTCCCATCCTGTCCATGGTTCAGAACCCCATTCTAATCCTCTAAGTCCATCTGTCCCTGAAGAAGTGGTGTTGCAACAATGCCAGTTTTCATCTCCTCACAGCCTTGCCTGGCCACAGGTCCCATTGACAGAGGCCTAGCCATGGGCTGATGTCCCAGTCCATCCACATCCTCAGGGACGTGACTCATGGTCTGGATTCTTAGCTGAACCTGACTGCAGTCTCTGGGTCTGTCCCTCTCCTTTCCTGGAGGACTGTGGGGCTGGGCCTTTGCAAACAGGTTGCGATGGCCTCCAAATTAACAAACAAGCATTTAACTTTCTGCACTCAATGCAGGCTCAGCATCTACATGTGATACATCATTTGGTGTTTGCCTTCTGTATTTTACTTCTGTTTTAATCAAAATGCTCACTGACAAAGAAAGGTATAACAGCTTTCATGATTCATCAGCTTGTTAAGGCTTAAGTTGTTTGGAGTAGGCTCTTTTCCGTTCATTATTCTCTTCTTGAGATACTTAGTGCGGCTCACAATATATTAGGCTATGGTTTTGGAAAAGTTAAATCACCAGCTAAACTAGAGTTTATCTGATGGACTGGATGAATAGGCTAAAAAAATCCCTGGTGTATTTGTTACCTTCTTTGGAGTAACATTAAAATGGAATTTGACCCATAGAGACAATTTTCCTGCATTTGCAGTAGCACTAATATCCTTTTAGTAAATCAATAATGAAAATATATGCTACTTATGCATGAATTGTCTCCATGGAGGCACTTATCACGTATGTCTTTACATGAAGATGTCTTAGAAATGTAGTCCATATCAATAATTTATCCTTCACTATATGAGCCAGGCCATCAGGCCATTTTATTCCAACACATTACTGCTTTATCAAAATACTTTAAGGAAGTTGTTCTTGTTGACAACTGAGACTATTCCCTGGCCTCCTTGTTGTATCAAGGCTTATCAGCACAGCATTGCCAAGAAGTATATTTTGATCCTAGCGCAAATCAGGGCTTCATTGCAGACAGTACTTCTCATAAGAAGTTCCTAAAGTGTGGAATTTCTCTGTGTCAGACATATTCATTGAACATAGGAGTTAGTATGGGATGAATAAAGAGACATTTTGAATTTTAGAAATTTAAGGAGCTTTTACAGCATGATGAAGAGGAGCTCCACTGTGTTCGCAGGTATATATGCTTTATGTTACCAATGCGTGCCAAAGTTAGTAGGTATCAATATTGATAGCTACTGATACAAATAGATATCGAAATCAGCAGTGAAATCAGTAAGTATGGATGTCTAACAATGCCTATTGATATGGATAGCTGTCAATACCTATTGATATCTATCCCGATCATTATCTATCATTGATAGGTATCAAAATTGACAGATGTTGATTGCTGATGACTCTGGATATCAAAATATATTGATATTAATAGGCATTGATGCTTATTGATATCAAAATCAATGTAAAAAACAATAGGTATTAGATAGTTATGCTTATTAATACAGGTAGGTATTGATGAAAAAAGCTATCACTAATGTCTCGCATGGTTGACTATCAACAACTATTGATATTGACAGGTACTGATGGCTAGCCTTACCCATTGATGCTACCTGGTGATAGATATCCAAATAGTATTGATTGATATTGATACTTATTCATTGTTTACAATACCAGGAGGTACCAATGAGTACCAGTGGCTACAAATATAAATAGATATAGTTGCTATTGATATTGATAAACTTCAATTGCTCACTGTTTTGAATCTTCTGGATAAACATTATCAAAGGGTATTGTTCTTGATATTTAATAGTGCATATTGAAATCCAAATTAATATCCAACACAATAGACATAGACACCCATCATTATAGATAGATATCAAATTTAATAGGTATTGATGGCTATCAATAGGTATGGATATTGGGCATATCAATTTGTATCAATACCTCCTCATATCAGTACCCACCAAAAGGTATCCAAACCAAGTATTGAGGCCTATCATATTGGTCTAAAAAAAGAGATCCATGTTGGTAGGTATCAATGCCTATTGACAGAAAAATGTACCAATGCATATTGAGAGGTATTAATATTATCAGTGACTAGTGATAGGTATTAATATCATAGATATAAATATCAATAGATATCAGTGCCCCTTGATATAGGTGTTGATAAGTATTGAGGCCTTACTTAATATTACCAATAAGTATTGATGTCAACTCCTATCAACAGGTATCAATACCTATCAATAGATATTAAAATCCACAGGCACATAGTACTAGTTATCAAGTCAATAGGCATTCACACCTTTGATATCAATGTGAAGATCAAAAAGGATCAGTACCTATCAAGATCTGTCTGTATAAATAGATAGCAACATCTTGAATACAGACTGGTTGTGAAACCTATTGTGAGATATTAATATATAGCTACAGAGGCCTACTTATACTGAGATATATAGATATATTTTTATATCTATAAATACATACATAAACACGCATCTATATTGATATCAGTATTGATAGATATAGGTACAGACCACGATATGTTTACATTGACATATAGATGTATGTAAATGCATATAAGACTGAGAAGACTACTTCCTCTCAATTGCTTTAGTTAGAGTTGACATTGGGGAAAGAAAGAGGGGATTCCTCTTTGCAATAACCAACATATGAGTTGCATAAAAGAGCTGTGTGTGGCCTCCAAGCAAGTTTAAAAGATACTACTTTGTTTCAGCTTTTGTGGCATTAAATTCCTGATAGTCTATCTTGTACTTCACATCTATGAGAAAAATCATAAGCATTTATATTTTTGAGACCCATCTTGGATTGTGAGAAGGAAACACAAAATCAAGGAAAAAAGACCAAATTTTTCTTTGTCCTTCCTCAAAAATATAATACAATGGGGACTCCATTGTAAAATGATAAATCATTCTATATGACAAAGGTAAACTCAGTCAAGAACTCCTCTGGTATCTAGGTCATAGAAAATATTTTAATTTTGTAATTGCAGGAGACAAGTAAGTTGGCCAGATCATCAAAACTATGTGAATTCTAATTTTATAAAACAAATTAATGGCTAAAAAGTAAAGAATTTCTCACACCCTGCTATCTCAAAGAAATCAAATAGATCGGCAAGCACATGACACTCACATATATTAACTTAAAAAATAGACCTGCGAAACTTGTTGTTTTGACATGAGTCTGGGGGTGGGAGGGGAGTGGAGGATGTGGAATGAAGGGGGAAAAAGCGATCTAGATAATTGTGTACGCATAAAAGGCAAAATCCTTAGGCCATAAACCAGGCACACACCCAATGATGTCAACGTGTTTGGCTTACAGGGGAAATAAAGCAAAATTTTATTACATGCTAAGTGAGAATCTTTGCTTGACCAGAATGGGAGAAAAGTGCAAACAGGTGCTGGCTCAGCAGGAATGGAAACTCAAGAATAATAGCAGCTTTTCCTCAGGCTCCTAAGCATCCTGAAAGACTACATTTCTGTCAGTACCTTAATAAAGAATTATCTACTACCCAATCCACCTATGTCTGGGTTTGAGACTATCTGCAGAAGCTTTTGATTGTGAAGCTGCTTAACATTATTTCTCCATCCCTGCCTTTGCTTGTGAACAAGCTGTTGCAAAAGCAACCCCCTTCAGTCAAGGAAGCTGGGGCCCCATTCTCCTCCAGCTTGTGGGGAAAGAAAGGAGTCATTATTGACACATGCAAGTGATTTGAGAAAAGACTGTCTACCCCGATAGAAAAAGACATAGTTGTCTGGTGAATCAGGAAATGTCAGACTTTCTGAAAGGTTAATGGGAGGCTTTAGAAACACATTAAATCTAATCTTACAGCATGAATGCTGATGACTTTATGTTGAGATGCTAGAAATAAGAAAGGGCAAGAAAGAATATTTTAGGTGAAAGTAAGTTTTGACTGAGTAGCCAGGAGAGAGCTTTATTGCAACATATTGTTGAATTTCTCCTTCCATTGTAGGGCTGGCAATCTGCCTGGTACCATATGCTAGAAAAAGGATATAATATGACACCATTTGAACTGAAAGCAAATTTTTTTATACTTGCTGAAGTTTAATTAAATGAATGACCTGGTCAAATCTAGAAGTGAACGAAATTAATTTCTTTCAGAGTTACCTACTCTAAATGGGCTACATAAAACTTCAGTCACTGCAGGGACTGGTAGGAGACTGTATAGTGCGGTTAGCCTAACCTTTCCAGTTCAGTCAGAATCATCTGTGCCTCTTCTGGTTTAGCTGAAGAATCATTAAATATGGAATTCATAAATAAACACACTTTGCATGCAATCTTTCCCCCTGCACTTTACAATCTCATAGACATTAACAGAAGTAGTAGCATAGGACATGGGGGAAGAAAAAATGGATGTTGTTAGTTCAGTTCAGTTGCATAATTCACACAGTTTTGTACCATTAGCTTTTAAACCAATATTTTCTGTGGTATCTTCAGGTTTTGAATTTTACTTTTAGGTCATTTGTCTTTTGTTTGTGACTTTCTTTCATTGCCTGGCTGCTTTGGGGAGATTTGCCTTTGCTAGTTGTTAGCAGGTTTTTACAACGTGGGCACAATTGGTTAATCCCATAATAGAAACCTGCTGTGTAGACAGTGCTATTTTTACTGTACATACCGTATCTCATAGCACAAGGCAGTTTTAGAAGGCGATACAGCTGCCATTAAATCTATACGTCTCAAGGAGGGCCATGAATAGCTGCTCCATGTATAAGGACGTGTCCTGTGGTTCTATTATCCCAGCTCAGGCTCTGAGTAACACTGTTCTTTAGCAAATCAATATCCTTACCTCTCCTTTTTTAAGTCTTTTTGCTTCTTTCACTACATCCATTGTTGCTGAAAAGAAATAGCGCCTGTGTCTCTGCTGACCTGTGGGTACATGTGCCAAACTGAAATGCCAGCAGGAACATTGTGGGCTCCCATCTTTCCAGGGAAGCCAGGGTGCCAAGGGAACAGTGCAGTGGTCCATGATGCTGCAAAGCTGGTGTCTGAATAACCTCCAGGTTAAAATTAGCCACTGTGAATTAGGGGTTTTACTGCTGTCAGAGTAAGCAGCCAAACAGCCTGGATGAGCCAGCACATTATGGCTGAGCCTCATGCAGCACAGGTTGCCTAGCAGGATGTCTGGGCCACAGCCCTTCTCTTCTCAGCCCAGAGATAAATGCGTCCTGGTTCTCCTTTGCCCCTCTGCAGTAGCTCCTGCTGTAAGGGGCACGCTGGGAACATGCTGTATGCAGAAGTGTGCGTGAAGCATGTGTGTGTGTGGGGCAACAACACATGCTTCTCAGGTTGCTCATTTCGTGCAAAATCTGTCCATGTAGCTCTGCAGGTGCAAGGGTTTCTACCTTAGATTTTCAGAGCCACTGAGATCTTAGTGCTGCTGGGGTGCTGGGGTTTCGCTCCTACTGTTCTTCTCCCAACACAACATAATGCAATTGGATTAAACAAAACAGGAGAAAATGTGCTTATGGATTAAATTTATAAATGTCTGGTCTGTTCCCGTCAGTTTGACCAATGATTTGGTCTCTTTGTTACTTTTAAGATTAAAGAAGCAAAAGCATACAACAGTGGTCTTAAGCAAGAGTTAAATTTGTTAATATATCCTGAAAAATATACTTTTTTTAGAGACTGGACATCTATATCAAAGTATAATCTCTCAGAAGCAAATATCCAAGTATTGTTCACCTACAAAAACCTTGGCACATCTGTGCATTTATCAAGTAATAAAAAATCCTTAAGGGGGCTGTCATGTTTCCCATGAATCATTCCAACCTGCATGCACCTCAACCTGAACCCTCTGGGAGAAGGCTAAGGCAACTACTGCTGATTTATGGAGGCAGACAGCTTGGAGTCCCTGCCAGGGAGTAAGTAAATTGTGGTGACTGTGTGATAAAAGGGATAAAGCACAGTCATTTTCAAATGTTCATTCATGCAACTCTTCTAGAAGACATCTGCAGAAAGTAATGAGGAGGTTAATATTCATTCCTACCTACCTACACTTCTATTGGAAGTAGTTCCAAGGTTCCCAAGTATATGAAGACTGAAAACAACTTCAACACCAGCTGGGTCATGGGGGTGCACCAAGATGTTTTCTGTGTTAGAGACACAAGGAAGAACAAGTTTCTCTACTCTCTCAAACACACATACACATGCACACAAAGGAGTCATTTCATTAGGATTAAAACCAGAAACCAGGAAAATTTAAATGAACCCAAAACTAGTGGCAAGGACTGAAAACTGATTTCTCTTTTGATGATTTGTCCCTGATGTTCTATCTGGGTGCTGCACCCTTTGGTGGTGGGTTGCTGCTCCCAGGTGTGGTAAGGCAGCAAATTTAAAAATTAATTAATAATTAAAATAATATTAATACAAAATTACCACCTAGCTGTGTCCACTGGGACCACTTGCAATTCTGTTTCATGCATTACTGACTCAAGGTATGTCAGTACATTTTGTTCAGCATTCTCTGTAGTAACAAAATTATTTCTTGAGTTAGGATCATGGGATCATATTCAAAACTATCTATAGAAGAGACTGTAATGAAATTCAGAAATGTAATCGGATCCAGTGTGTTGTATGTCCACTAATTAATGCCACCATCTCTCCGCCCCAAGAATATATGTGTAAGTATATTTATGCATGTGTGCCTCATGCTCCTCTCTAGACATGCGTATGTGTGTGTTTGCTTGTGCATGGCAGTTACTGTATATGCTGTATAAGATACTGAAGATACTGTATATCTTCTTTGGTAATTACAAGTCAGAGTTCAATATGACATCTATGATCGTAAAGGCTGCACTCAGTAGATAAAGTCATGAAAACCTTATAATAACGTCAACTTTGCAAATATAGCATCAGTAAGTAGAAAAGTAGATGACTGTGAGCAAGAAGATTCTCAGTTATACTGGAGACTCCTTATGCCTAATTTAAACACCATTATTTTGTCATAAAATCATAGTTTTGGTAAGGCTCTTTTAAAATCTGATTCTTTAAAAATAATAATTATGCAATAAAAACTGAGGAAGTTTTCAACACTAGAATTATGTCTGCATTTTTTATATTGATGTATGTGGAGATTTTCCCAGATAGAAATGTGTTTGCCAGCTGAGTTGTCTCAAATCTCTCTATGTGTAATCTGTGGCCTTGAAATATTTTTTCAAGTAGTTGGAGGATAGAGAATATAATAATTTAAAAACACAAAAGTCAGTTAGCAAGCAGATCTGGGTCTGTTCCTGCACTCTGAGACAAGTCACTGTCACTGTACATTTTTCTCCATAGATTGCAAATCCCGTTTCCGAGCTGTCCTATCATTTAGTCATTATTTATGTGTTAGGGGCTATCCAGACAGTATCCCTGTCTGATATGATGACTCTAACTCTTAGTTAAGAGTCGTGAAGGAAGATGAGGTGACAGTATTTCACAGTGGATCAAGTTGGCTTTTTAAATGTCATCAGTGAATTTTGATTTAGCCTCCCCTAACATTAAAACAAAGTTTTAGTTTCATTTTAGAGGGATGTGGAGATACTCAGTAGGGTGGTGATATGTGAGCAGACTTTCCCTCCCCCTTTTTATTCTGTTATTACTTTCCAGTATCTCCAGGCTGCACAATATTCCTTGAAAGCAAACACTTTATGCAAAGCAGCTGTCTGAAGAAGTTACTTTTACTTTTCCTTGCAGGGTAGCCTATTGAACATGATTAACTTAACTCTGATGGAAAGAGAAAAATAACCTGGAAACATCTGGCAAATTGCAAAGCAATGCCTAACATTTTCTTCTCTGTAGGATTTGATTCAGAAACATACTTAACGGGTCCCCATTTACTTAAAGCACTAAAGGTTTTGATGCAGGGGTTTGGGGGATTTGGGTTTGGTTTCTCTCACCCCACTAGCTGTAGCTCTGTAATATTTTATCTCATACTCCTGAATCCGTTAGAAAAAATGTGCAATTACAAGGTGGACATGGTGCTGTGTTGAAAAGGTGATTACTGTTCCAAGCTGGTTTGTTGTGCTTTGCATGCATGTTTGAGTCTTGAAATATGTGAAAATTAATTCCCTGTGTTCCATGTGGCTAAAATGACAGTTGAACTTAATTTAGGGACTCACACAAATAGAAATTGTCAAATTAATTTTAAAAAGTTAAAGGAATGCTAGTAATATTTTTAGAGGATTTCATTCAATTCATCAGGTAAAAACCAATTTTTTTATTTTGTGAAGTGTCATGTGTGAAAAGTCATTCTTATTTTATTGGGTTTTTTTAAATTTGGAAATAGTGTTTTGCAAAAAAAAAAAACAACAAACACCACCACCAACAACAAAATCCACACAGTAAATAAAGCATTTTGTCCCTTTTATCTCTGTACTTTTTATTCAGATATTTTGTCACATAATTCATGGGAAGAATGTACTCTACAGAATTAAATATTTCATATTCACTGCCTGTTACATATAATTTCTCAGGTAGTGTTATTTTTGTGGAAAAAAACAGAGAAAATAGGAGGAATGTCAAACCACTGCAAACAAGTTTCAGCTTTGTCTTCTTTCCAGAGACTCTTTCAAAATTTTGTACAAGACCATAAAAAAAGTTTTTTAAAAACAAATTAAAAGTCTTTCACAATTGTGTGAAAGACACATTTGTTCAGTGGTCAAAAATTCAACCTCCCCAAATTATGTTGGCCTGATATGAAACATTTTTGTTCTGGCTTATCTAACTTGCAAATTTTAGACTTTTAATAAAAGCCCTCATATTCAAAATGTTAAACATTTTAAAATTAAGGTTCATTGTGATCTGAATATCTAGTAACAAAACAGTTCACATTAACTAAGTTTCATTTCATGATATCTGTTCTAATTTAACAAGCAGCAAAATAAATCCATATGTGGATGTCTTCGGCAAAAATGTGTGAAAGCAAAGGCTTCAGCTCTAATTCCATTAACAGTCCCTGAAAAAGAAGAAATGCATAGTTTTCTGGAGTGTTATGATCTACACAGATCCTACCGGCAACGTATTTTTAAGGCATGTTTTTAAGGCATGTTTTTTCTCCCTCACCAATAGGTTGAAGGTAGCACCCAGACACATGTCGATGGATTTGTGGCCCTTGTGTTATGCACAAACTCCTCTTCTACAGCTGGAGCTGCAGGGTTAAAATTGCCTGATATTTTCATATTTTAAACACAGGGCTTTACTAGAATCTGCCAAAAAAGTACCTCTGCATGTCTGCTGGCTTTCCTCCAGGGGCTTCATTTGTCTTCTTTTGAATGCTTTGGAGGACTAAAGGGTATGTGACCACTTCTTCAACAGTATGTGCCACACTCCAATTTGCAGTTCCCTGAGCCAGCCATTTGCAGCAAGTCCATTTTAACTCTCTCCCTCTCCATTTTCAGGCATTGCATGAATTATTAGCAAGATTACAGGGATATGATCTCCAGATGCACCCTGTGGTTGTTCACACACTGTACAGAGCAGAAACAAGAATGACAGCAGCACAGAATATAAGCAAATGTGTGCCAGCTTCTGATAAGGCATCAGACTGGAGTGAGGGTTGAACTGACAGTGCAGCATCACTTCCACCATTTAGCCTGAAATGGATGAATGACTTTCCCTCAGCCTCTAACCCAGCAAAACTGTTGATTTCAAACAACACTTTTCCTTTCTGATCTCACTTTTCATCTTGATTGAAGTAACAAGTAGGCCTTTCCAGATCAAGGATCCTAATTGTAGCATTCCTTCCCTAGGGGTATCTGTAATACTGATTTTATGGCTGCATTGAATGAGAGGCCTTTCTGTCCACATCTGGGACTTCTCTCTCTTTAACTCCTTCTTAGCTTCCTTTTCTTAGTTTTGCTTAGGATTTTTGTTCACTAATATGCTCATTTCATTAGTTTATTTGTTCTTCTTTTTTTGTTCTAATTTACAAGGAATGCAAACATTTTTAATGACAGATGCTTTCATTTTTAGTGGCAGATGCTTTTTAGAGAATTTACATCACTTGAGCAAATACTTCCTCTGTTCTTGAGTTCTCTGAATTTTACCTGTCCTTCAAGCAGTAAACTGCTCACCACATTCTTAGAGATAAAAATGTGATCCTTTCTACATTTGTGTCGTGGGATGATCTTG
>VZRX01008179.1:0-19111 GCA_013398075.1 Notiomystis cincta
CCCCGTTTATTTGTTCACTTTCACTACAACCTGAAAGAGAAGCCAGGCTGGGAGGGAAGGGCCTGCTGCTATCTTTGAAAACCTAATCATTGCAGTGAAATTCTCCAGTGCAAAGTGCTACTGAATTAACTGAACTTTTAATGAACCTAGAGGTGGTCCTGGTGCATATGGACTAGCAAAGCGCAGGGTCAGGCTGCAGTTTGTGCTATTCTGTCAAATTAAATATGTCAAACATCCTGAATCATTTATATAATCAACAATAAGGCTCTTATTTCTGCTGAATTAATCTGCTAAGTAGCTTTAAGGAAAGAAATAGGTATGACACAAAGCTAAACAGCGAGTGTAAAGAAACAAAAAAGGGTTTAGGTTATTCATTTTGGCATAATGGAAGGACATCCTTTGCTCAGAGAGAGAATATCCTTTGCTTGTGAGTGAATATTTATGTTGATATCTCGTACTCCTAATTTTAATCTCAATAAGGATTTAAAGTCTTTACTGCCTACTTGAAATTTTAGTATAGATTATACAGCCACAGCATAGGCTTTATAGCAATCTAGGTGAATAGGCTTTGTTCACCTAGATTTTGCTTTTGCATCCAACAAAAAAAAAATGTTCTATCACAAACGAGAAGCTTATTTTTTATACATATATAATGTTTGTCTTAATACATTATTATTATATGGATGTTTACAAAATTGCAAATAAATACCCAGAGGCATATGTTTTAAAGACCGGAGGTACCAAAACATTTATGTATCCACTTAGCTAAGGCATGTGTGCAGATTATTTCTGTTTGTTGCATCTAATAAGTGTATTGGCCTTTTCTGTTTGCATTTGCAAGACATAGAAACTAAGATATCTTTAGGATAGTACTGCCATAAAATTTTTGATTTGTAGTGAAGTCTATAGATATTTTATTAAATTTATACTTATCTGCAAATATGTGAAAAAGTGGCAGACATCTCAAAACCTGCCACTGCAGTGGGAAGTTTTAAGCACACATTTTTAAAGGAGTGTTCACTGTACATTTATTCAGATACTACTGAGCAATATGAAAGAAGAGAGTCATAAGCTTCTAAAGTTGGTGTCTGATTTATTTTGAGCTTCATGCTTTTTTTTTTTTGTTGAACATTTTCTTAAGCACATCAGTTTGAATCAGGGCTATAGTGAAAAAGGAGAGAGCAAGAGTCTAAAGTACTGACTACTGCATAGGCAATCCACTCATTCCTCATTATGCCATTTCTCAAATAAACATAAGAAAGTCTCCAGAGAGTAAAGTGAATTTTATGATACTATGGTTTCATTTCTATTAGTTTATTTATTTTTCACTTCCAAGAATTTGTGTCTCCAAGATATTTGGGTATATCAGTTTGGGATATTCTTGGTCTGCAAAATCCCAGATAGAGGTCACAATCTGGACAAAATACTCTCAAATATTTGTCTAGTAGGAAAAAAAATAGTGAGAAGATAACTTAGGCCTGGATTATGACCATGTTTATACCATGATTTTGTTAGTTTTACACAAGACAGACCAATGTCTACAAAACAGATTCAAGACTGTTCTGTCTCCAGGGTACATAAAAGAATTAGGAAAAATAAAAGAGATAGGGAGAGAGAACTAATAAAGAGCTAAGAACTACAAAACCAAATGATCATGAGAACTAACAGAAAAATCTTTTATCCAAATCCACATTAAAATGCTGTACAGACTTTGTATTCAGAAAGACATTATTGCATTATTAAGCAATCTCATTTGAAAAAGATATTTGTGTTGGAATGTCAAATTAATAAAAAAAAGTTCAAAGCAAAATAATTAGAATAAGAATTTTCATTACTTGTCTTGACACATTATCAGGACAGTAACAAAATTAGGGCCAGGAGAGCAGTGGCTACTCTTCTATAAATTTTACCTTTCATTTCAAAGCTCCTGATACAGTGTATTGCCAAGCTGATATTTAAGGGACATTTGATACTCTTTCACCTGAATAAAAGCAGATTTATTTGTGTGCATTTGTGTGTTCATAAATGAGCTGCTCGGTGAATCATTCCTGTCATTAGAAGGTAGATAAACTGCAGGGAGGGAACAAAGTCATCATTTCTACCTCTGTGAAAATGATGGGGGTTTTTTAATTATTAAAATGCAATTATTTCCATTATTGATGAGTGTGATACTCAGGACAGCATCAATACAAACCGTCCAGGACACACACTCACTTGGATCTGAGGCTGGTCTGGCAGCAATAGAGTATTGATGCCAGGGTTTGTTTCACTTCTAATTCACATAATGGATGAGGACTTAAATACAATCCATGGCAAATTAGTACCTAGGAGATTGGGTTTATTTATTTATTTATTTAATGTGTTTATTTTTGTTACATGTGAGGCCTTCAACAATACCAAAGTAGGAGATTTTCTGTATTAAGGCAATTGAAGAGCACTAGAATTTGAAACATAAAAGCTGATTAATATTTGAGGTATGTTATCTAGGCTGTAAGAAAGTAGCCACGAGGCTACCTCAGGTGGCCAAGTTGCTTTCTAGCCCTTGCCTATTTGCACAATGTTTTAATTTTTCTCTATAATATATGCACACATACATATTAAACTTAAAGGCAATTATTTTCATTTTCCAAAAGTCATTTGCTGCTTGTTTCATATAGCCACTGACATTCCTCATATTTTGGCTTTGGGAATGGATATGTCATTCCATTCTTTTGGACCTGGACCACAAAGACAGGTGGATCTTAAAATTATCAAGGCTGAAGAAGCTGGAGCCTTTCTGGGTGGTCATAGGTGGGGCAGAAGGGATGATGGTGTCCTCTTCTGCCCCTCTCCACTCGGTCAGTACCCTCTCTGAGCTTGTTCCTTCCTTGCTGCCCCTTACTTAACATTAACTGTTTGAAATTAAATGCTCATAAATGTGATTTATTCCTCGGGCCCGCAGCAGTTCGTGGATATGCAAATACCTCCTATGTTTGGATGTCCACTTGAAAACATCTGTGCCCTGTTCAGCACTGATCCAGGTGAAACGCATGCAGGAAGCCTGACCTGAGAGCTCATGGGCCTGCCCTGAGATGAGTAAGATCTGAGAGTACCACAGTTTCCACATTCCATTGCTTCATTTCCATGGGAATCAAACCTGAGCTTTTAGAGCAACAGAAGGACAGATCCAAACTCCCCATTCCAAAGTCACTGTAAGCCACAGACTCCCTCATTTTGTGACAAAACTTAGCCCTTCTGCTTATAATTTTTAAAAACAGTAACACCGTCCACAAAATGCTAGGTAGTGGCTCATATAGTACTTCACTACAGCCATACCTACCCAAAAGGCAACTTAAGATGTATCTTCCAGTAAAACAAAGTCCATTTTTCCTTTATCTATACATAAGTCTAATATAGGTCCTCCCTTTCCTGATTTCTGTTAAAGGTTGAAAGCACCATCTTTACAAAAGCAATGACAAAGGCTGTGTTTGACCAAAACCCTGAGCTAGGCAGGTTTTCTTATAGACAGGGGATTTGGTTAAATGCACAAAAGCAACTGTGCAAAACAACCAATACAATACTGTATATCAAGAGTAATTAAAAACCTTCATTAAAATGTGACAACCAAATCATTTTATATTAGACAGAGAAACCACTATCGACATTTGAAAATAATGAATAAACAGAATGTCAATTCACTAACATTTGCTATTTAGACTTTGATGCATACTCTTAGCTCTAAAATCTGCTCCTGGATACACACAGGAAACTCCTATTGAAGTCAGTTGGAGTTGTTTATGTGTAGTTGGCAGAGAATTTTGGCCCTCAGACAATTTTTTGTGTTCATTTACGAGAATACAGGCTAGCATAACTCTCAGTTTAACCCTCTGTTTGAAGGCATTCCTCTCACTGGATCCAAATGTCATGGCTATGCAATACTCTTAACACAGACCAGACTGGTTCCTATGCAGCTTTGGCAAAAGTGGCAATGCTGGATTTACTTGTGTGGGAATGACCACTGATATAGACAGACAACGTAGAGTGGGTTGAAGTTTTCCTCTGTTATTGCAAAATCTGATCTCTAATACCGAGCAATAAAGTGTAAAATAGTTATGGCAGCCCTTAAGGTCCCCTGTCCATGATGGAGGGAAGTGGACACAGCAGAGGCATGCCACCTACCTTATGGCACTCTGGCTGAGACTTAGCTAGCAAGCAGTGGCAGTGCCTGCAGATTAGGAGGACCCATTTTTATTAGTGTAAATGATAAAAATAATGCAGTGTGTAGAAATGGAGTTGCAGTCCCATATTCACTTGGGAGCAAGGAGTCCAGCAGGTTGTGTTTAGTTCTGCCTTTCCTCTGTGCTCATCTCACTTCAAATGGTGCTTTATTTTTTCCACCTTTAGTCAGCAAGCACTTAAGTATATTTAGTGCCAGATGTTTTCCTTTACACCTCTCCCTGACGCATTTCCAACAAACACTGGCGCACTGTGCTTGGCACAGTGAGAGACTAAGGAACTCGCCAGACAGCTTTGTGCACAATCAGCAATCATCACTTTTCCTTATGAAGCAATGGGGATTTTCCCAGCCAGAAAACCCACAGGTATTTTTTCCTCTGTGCTTGGAAGCTTGAGTTTACCTAAGCGTCCCAAGTCTGATATTTGATGTTGATGAGCCATAACTGGTGTAAGCATATGTCCATGGCTCATGGTTTGCCTGAACATCACTGCAGTACAAAGTGATACAGAACTTACAGCTCTGTTTGATATAAGAGGTCTGAAGCGAAAGCGAGGGCTGCTTCAAGTTCACTTCTACAGCAGCCTCCTGAGTGCTTTTCCTTCTTCATTTACAGTCCAAGATTTTACACATGCAAGCAAATAATAATTTATTCGCCAAAATCAGTGTTGCTATTGCAGTGGTAGGGGTTAATATAATTTTTTAAAAATGCTTTCAACTTTACCATATTTTTAGACACAAGAAGGAACTCTATTTCTCTCTGTATGGTATCCTAAATATTAAGATTTTCTTTCAAATAATTCTCTGATGTAAAATCATATCATTTTCATGGCAATACTTCCATTGGTATTAATTGCTATACACTTAAGGCAACTTCCAAAAACCAATTTAAATGCTAAATTTTTATATCATCATCTAATTTTTCATTTCTCTTTCCTTCCATTAAAAAAAATAGGCAAGAAATACTAGCCAATAATAATTTTGCTGTTAGATTTAATAGTTAAATTTACAGTTTTAAGTGGTTTTTTATGACATCCAACTGTACCAAGGTGACAAGTCTACCGGTAAAACAACAATTTAAGCACTGCATTTACAGTCAAAACCATTTTTTGTCACTCCTCAATTGACAAATTTCAACTGCTCTGTATTGTTACAAACAATTTCTAAAATTACACAGTGAGAACACTGTGTAACTGTCACTGTGTAATTAAGTCGCTAGAACTGTTTGCTATATATAGAAATACTGTATTATAAAGTGTTAGTTACTGTTAAAAATATACCAATTACATTTATAGTGAAAACCATTAAATTGATTTATAGCAAAACAGTTAATTCACTGTGTTTGTGCATAAAACTGCTAGTAATGTGACACAAAATTTAGTTTCCATTTTGAACTCTGCAAGTTTGGGAAAATTATAAGCAGGAAGATTCAATAAAGCTAATGAACATCTGAAAAACTTATATTCCATAAATTGCTTTACACTTAGAAAATACTTCTGCTGGAGAGACAGTTCACTGGTTTCCATCATAGTGCAATTCTTGGGTGTAATGAGAAATTTTGAAAAGAATTAAGATGGGTCCGACTCTTCCTGCAAGGGTCCAGCTCAGTTATGGGCTGAAATAAATCTTTATTTCCAACTTAGTTTCAAGCTTATTCCAGTGCTTTGCTAATCTTGGTCTCATTAGTGTGGAACACAGGTGGTGTATATCAGTGTTAGATATGTTCACCACCAGCATATTTTAATTTTAGATATGTCTTCATTCATAGCTAATAATTAATATGTCCATTTCTTCATTAACATTTATTCTGAAGTTTAGGTGTCACTGATAAGTATATAGATGTTATGTCAAGGTTCAATTGAAATGCAAAACAACTATTTTCTGTTTTATCTATCATAAATACACTATAATAACCAAGTAGTTATTTACCAGTTTGTCCACATTGCATGCACAAAAGCAAAGCAATCTGGAATATAAATTTTGCTCACAGTACAATGAAACTAAATACAGTCAAAATAATACCATATAATAGCAAATTAAATTCATACATCCCTTCATGTTAATTATTTCGTTTTCTTTTAACAGGCTTTCGGAAATTTTTCACTTGGAGGAGGGACTCCTAAACCTTTTTGCACTCATTACATTTGAGGGGAAAGATGACTTTATTTCAGCCTTATCTAGAGTGATTTGAAATCTTTGTGTTCCTGAAATGCACCATTTTGTAGCAGCTCTTCTAATAATATTTAAAGAACATTAGAAAAAAATATTTGAATTGGTATCTGAATATACATTTTTATTAATAGTCTTTGTACCCATTGCTTACAGTGATGACTTCTTGCTTCCTTACAAGTAGGAAAAAGAATCTCCCCCTTCTCTAATAAGAATATTGTAGCATTTCAGTATTTGCAGACACTACAGTTTGATATTTAGATGACAGAAAAATGCTCAAGGGAAATGTTGGCTGCCTTTATACAAATATTGAGAAGCAATAATGAGGTATTACCACTATGTTCTCTTTCTAATTTAAGAGAGCACTAGTTTTTGAAGTATTTGCTTTATAAACTTGAACTTGCAGAAGACAATCAAGAAATTTGCTGAATAAAGCTCTTCCCACTAGTCCAAATAATTCACCAGAACAAGAAAAAAAACTCAATGATTTACCTGTTTCCCTTTTAATTTCTGACTTGACATTGTTTTTCCTTCATAACACTGAATACCAAGTAATAAAAACCAATTAAAGACCAGCCCATAAGTGCAACTTTTGCTTGTGAATTGTTGGTAAAAACAGCACGAAGGAGGAATTAAAAAAAAAAAAAGTGGTGATTTTGTCTTACACTGACAATGCACGTTGCAAACTGTTGACTACACAGACATGATGACAGTTACCATCTCTCTCTCAAACAGCAAAGGCATAGACCCTCACTGCTCCTGGAAGCTGCTGTCCTACAGGCGATTTGAGACTAAGGTGAGTGATTCATTTGGAATCCAGATATTTCTCAATGTCGCGGTTTCGATAGGTGTTGACCAAGAAAGGCGTGAGCCTCCCCTGGAATGAGAAATGTGAACCCCCCTTCCCTCTGAATTAATAATATTTTGAAATCAAGGGGCTCTCAGGCAAAGATAGGGAAATAGGAATAACAGATCTTTACTAAGTATTTGTATGAGGTAAACAGGCAACAACTGTAACGGTGACAACAAAACCAGACCCAGAGAACCCACTGACAGCCTTCTCTCAGGTGTCAGGCACCTTCCCCTTTGGTGCAGTGATGGTCCCGGCCGGCAGGGGCGCTGTGGCTCCCGCTGGGCAGGGCAGGTGCGATGGTTCCCCCGCGGCTGCAGGGGGCACTGTGGGGCGAGCTCAGGAAGCAGACGTCCCGGGGTGATGGCTGAGGTGTGCTGGAAACTCCGCGGCTCTCNGTAAACAGGCAACAACTGTAACGGTGACAACAAAACCAGACCCAGAGAACCCACTGACAGCCTTCTCTCAGGTGTCAGGCACCTTCCCCTTTGGTGCAGTGATGGTCCCGGCCGGCAGGGGCGCTGTGGCTCCCGCTGGGCAGGGCAGGTGCGATGGTTCCCCCGCGGCTGCAGGGGGCACTGTGGGGCNCCGCTGGTGAAGTCATTGTCTTCTCTAAGTACCATAATTAGCATTTCTAAAGAGGAGAACATTTCTCTAAAAAACATTGACACTCAACAAAACCTTCAATACTCTGGGAAGAAAGAGTAATTATGAGGAGAGTGATAGGTGCTAACAAGGCTAATACTGCAACTCATTTCCTTTGGCAATCTCCAGTTTTCAAAACAATTTTCCTAACTAAGGAAAAACATGTTGTGGTCGACTTTTTGTCGTTTGCCATTTTCTTTGAAATATGAGATAGGTTATATGTATTGTGCTTTGTGTATCAGGATTATTAATTCAACCAAGCTGGTTGAAAGTGTCTGTACTAAAATGGAAATAAAAACATCACGCTCAGAAGGAGATTAACACCCAAAGACAATGCAAATTGTTACTTTCAGTCAAAATTTGGAATGAATTTTACTAGCTCTGTAATGGTGCAGCATTCTGATTTTTAATTAAAATGAAATCAAGTAATTTCACTTACTCTAAAATTGAGACTGAGTGTCAAGAGTTTATATTGACCTTGGCTTAAATCATGACTGTTTTAAAGCGATTCTTGGGTCATGATCATTTATCTCATGCAATTCAGCTGTTGCAGGCATCTTTCGACGTTTTTGAGAGAAATTTTTCCCTCCTTAGAAATGCTAATGTTCATACTTAAGGAAAACAATAGAAGCAGCTAAGCCCTGAGAGCATGTGAGTGCAGCACTTCCCTGTCTAGGGGTTTCTTGGGGAGGGGCAGAGATATCGCAGGGGGCGGAGCTGGGAGGAGCTGGAACACAGCCACGGTCCCACTCGCTGGCTCTGGATTTCTGGAGCCCCGCCCTCACCTTGTGGCTGCTCTCGGCTTTTTGGAGGAGGATGCATGTAGCTGCGGCCGGGGGAAGGGAGCTCGCTTATTGCCACTGTGGTCCAGCCAAAGCCTGTTTTCTCCTGCCGTGGCCGCTGAGGTTGGTGCCCTGTTGATACCTCACTGAGAGAGGAACTCTTTTCACCTGAGGACCCCAAGATCCTGAACTTGCCTCACCTGGCTCTAACCGGACTGCGTGGCCACCGCCACCTCGGCTGCCGCTGCCCCGGCCCCTCCGCTTCTTCGGCACCGCTCCGAGTTCCAGCTGCACCAGCCCCGCACCCCCACCCCGCCTGCTGAGGCGCCCTGGATTCCCAGCTACGGCCGTGGAGCTTCCAGCAGCACATCTCAGCCACCATCCCGGGATTGCTGCGGTCGAGCCGCCATTGGCTTCTGCTCCCCGAGCTTGCGCCGGAGCGCCCGATGCAGCCATGGGGGAACCATCGCACCTGCCCTGTCCACCAGAGCCACCAGTGCCCCTGCTGGCCTGGACCATCACTGCACCAAAGGGGAGGTGCCTGACACCTGAGAGAAGGCTGTCAGTGAGTTCTCTGGTTCTGATTGGTGGTCACTGTTATAGTTGTTGCCTGTTTCACCTCATATAAATATTTAGTAAAGATCTGTTATTCCTATTCCCTATCTTTGCCTGAGAGCCCCTTAATTTCAAAATACTACTAATTCAGAGGGAAGGGGGTTTACATTTTTCATTCCAAGGGAGGCTTCTGCCTTTCTTGGTAAACACCTGTCCAAACTGCAACAGCATCAGATTGCAGCTCAATGAGCACAACACAATCACCTTTTCTCCTGCGTTTTCTAGGTACAAGCCATAATCTCACAAAAAAAGAGGAACAAGGCCTCTGATATTTACCTTATTGGAAATACATTTTTCATGTAGTCTCATCTTTAAGGTATGACAGTCACTGGTGGATTGGTCACTGGCTAATATGATGCATATAGTTTAAACAATACAACTAAAAATCAGTGTCTCTAGTTATATAAAGTATGGAAAGGGTTACATTTCAGCAAGCTTTATCATATCAATTAATGAGCCTTTTCATGCCTTCTTAACTCTTATTTTATGATAAAGTTTTAAACTAGAAATCACTGTGACAAGTTAATGACCTCAAGTTTAATGTTTAAACTGGGATGTTACTTAGGTCACAGCATGAATGAAAGCAAAAATCTTTTTATAAACTTCCTCCCTTTCGGCACTTGCAGCCTTTCCCATTCTGTGCCTCCATGGGTGTCAGCTGGTCCTTGGCAGAAGATGTGTTCCTGCATTCTTGGGCTCCACGGTCATCACCTATAGTGAGCAGAGCAGTTAATACAGCACAGCAGCATTGAGCTCTTCACTGGATACCCTCATTTGTTGATACGCAGCCCAAATGGGCTTGTGATTTTGCTCATCAGTTTTACAGTAAAAAACCGGAATTCTTTCAGGCACTATAAATGTCAGCTTTAACAGAGTACATGAGCTTCAAAGTGGATCGAAGCTAACTTCTCTGGCTCCTGGTTTCCCTCACAAAATTCCTTATTTGAGTTTATATGAATGAGCACAAAACTGGAAGACACAAGACTGAACAAAATAATTTAACCTGTAAGTTTCAGTGAGGGGAAAAAAAAGGCAGCTGCAAAGTTAAGATCTAACCCAGGAAGACCAAAAATTTAGCATCCCAGAGTCCCATGGGTTCAGGGATTTTTACCTGCATGGATGGTTTTCCACTGGATATAATTTTTTAAATGGCAATTTAGATGAAATGGGGAGATTTTCCTCTCCTCAATATCTGAATTCTCCAAGAATGCTGTGGGTTCAAAGTGAGATTTTTCACTAGTTTTTTTTTTTTTTTTTTTTTTTTTTTTTTTTTTGTTTTTTTTTTTTTTTTTTTTTTTTTTTTTTTTTTTTTTTTAATTTGGAGCTGNTTTTTTTTTTTTTTTAGTTATGATCAAGTTGGAGCATCAGCCACACGGTATCCTCTTCAGATACTGGTGTGTTTATTAGCTTTGGCTCATGCTGCTGTGCCTTGGATGAAATCTCCCCGTGCTCTCTGAGCTGTAGCTGTTAGCTGCTGATCCTTGGCAGCGAATGCCTCGTAGTCCATGAGGCAGCCCTGAAGCCCTGCACATGTCCTCAAACTGCATCCTTGTGAATGGAGGATGTAGTGAAAGGGGTCTGCACAGCATCACTTCTGAGAAGTCACCTCCTCCCTTTCTGAGCTTGAGTGAAACAAGGGGGATGCTCCAATCACACTGATTTCAACACCCATACTGACTGGCTTCTTTTTGATCTTTGTGCATTTTACTTGCAATCTAATGTCACATAATATTAACAGACTTAATTAGCTGAGGAGATGAACTTACTCTCATTCCAGTCAAGTGGAATTTGGCTTTGAGTGAAAAGGTAAGGGATAAGATGAGGTAGGGTCAGAGGTCACCCAGTTTAAAGAAATGTATCTAGGTTCACTTTAAAACCCACATAAATCTTTCTCTCTTCACTTTGGAGGTAGACAGCTAAAGGAAGTAAAAAACATAGCAAAAGATTTGTAGACAGCTTGTCATTTGGAGGCAAAGGTAAAAAGAGCGGAAGCTCCCCCATTGTGAGATTTTTCCCATTTCCATCACTTTCTGTTTTTCTATTCCCCTGTAACATATAGAAGGGAAGAAAAAGCAGCATGCATTCACATACTAATTAGTGCAAACTTGCAAAGTTGAGAGATGTCCAACAGACAGTAAGGACCCTCCTGACAAGTATATCACAGTCACACCGTGGGACACATTCATCACATGGCAAACAGCCAAGTGGCTACAGTTCATGTGCCAAGTGCCCATCACAAGGGCACACCTGCATTTCATACAGGTTATCAGGGCCCACGCATCCCTACTGCTTTTGCCCTGGGGGGTCTACTATCTGTGTCTACACTCCCTTCGGGTGGAGGGAAGCACAGCTGCCTTGCAATGGGGAAACCCACCACCTTTATCTGGTATGACAAATGCACATTTGGCCAAAGGTGGAGGAAGACCACACATCCTCAAGGATACAGTATGGAATGCTCTTCTGAAAATTTTGTCTAGCACAGAACCCATTTCATCACAGTGCCTCAGAGGCTTTTGAAGATACACAGGAGGAATACATTTGCATCCAGCCTGCAGACTCAGGCATGAACACTCTTGCAGTAGTTTGATCAGATATAATGCAAGGAGGGAAAAAAAAACCCAACTAAGAATTGATATCCTGTAATCCAATGAAAAACTTATCTGTTTCAAACCAATCTACTACCTACCACAGAATAGGATTGTCTAGTTTATACTTAAAGGAAGAAATGTCATAGGAAAGGAGAAAGCTTTCATTCATTCTCTCATAGTCACTACACCTTTCAAAATGTGCACAGCATATGAAGAGCAAAGATTATAGCTTATTTAATAATATATTGTTTAATATTCACATAATATTATTATTTTCATAATAAGAATATTACTATCCCATCATATTTTGTTCTCACAACTACCAGCTCTCCAGTGATAGAAAATCAAAACACTGCAGCAGCAAAGATAAAGACTGTGATATGAATGCAGAGACACTTTGCCTATTGAGCATTTGTGAGCACATAGTATTTGGCATTTGAAGAATCCTTTGGCATACATTTTTCTGTGAATAATGGTATTTTTCCCCGAATAAACACAGAAACTCGAGAGATGAAAATTAAAAATTATATGAAAAAGACCTGATTTATCACTCCAGGCTGGTTTCTGAATGCTGTTCAATTTTTATCTGTTTAGTCATACATTTAATAGCCATGACTAAAATAATAATATGGAAAAACTACAGAATATTACACAAAATTTTTCTTGTAGATATCCATGGATAACCTCATTATGAAACAGCAAGAGCATGCCATTTACTATGAAAATAATACTATGGTGATAAGACTACTATAACATTTTTGCTTTGATTTTTGCTTTAGAACTTGACTAAAGATGCAATCCCTTTTCTGAAACACACTCCTATTTGCACCAAGTGTATTTATGTCCATGAGCATTTGGCAGTGCTAGTGGTCAAGGAGCTGTGGAAACTGCTGCTGTCTGTGAAATTTTTCCTCAGAATATCTTGTCACTTAAAAAACTTTCAGCCTTGTCACATGTTTTCAAGGCCACTGCAGGACAACATCAGCTCATGCTTCTGAAGTCTGCCTGGGGAAGATGCTGATTACTGTAAAAGGGAAATGTTTTCTTGATATGGGAGTGACGTGAAGGGGAGAGAGAGCAAAGGGTCATGATCTGGCACTAAAATGGCTGCCAGGCTTACAATGGCAAGTACTGGAGAGCTCCTGGGTGTGATCACATAGGTATTTCTTTTTCTGACAGGATATCTATGATGTAATTACATTTTCATTGACACTAGATCTTTTATTGAAACTGGAATTTTTCTATCTTCTGATTTAACTAGTAAATTTGTTCTTAACAATCACTTATTTTTTTTAAAGGAAAGAATAAGTAATCTAAGGGTGAAGTACTTTTAACCAGAGAGAGTAAGTTGTTCATGTACTGTTTCTCCATGTTCAGGTTTTCTCTTTTGCTCACTAAAAGAACAGGGTGGTGGAGCTAAGAAGAAACAAACGCCCAACCCAAACAGAAGAAAGAAATGCTTATTCCTGGCTTTTCCCACTCCACATTTAAAACATACTATTGTTTTGTACTGTGGAAAGAAAATACTATATTTTGTCAATAAGCAGTTATGGAGGAAAATAACCAATTATTATGTTACTTATATTTATTCTGGTAGATTCAGCTCGAGCCAGAAGCAGCATATTCCAAAATATTAACTACTGCACCTATGTAGGTTTAGTGAGCACTCAAAATGCTATGAAAAAGCAACACTTATTTATTCATCAAAATATGGGCCTTCTGTCTTAGGGACCGTCTTGGGTTGCAATGTAAGCTGTAACCAAAAGTGTGTATTCTACTACCATCTACTTGAGCTGTTAAAATGGGTGGAGCCGTGTTCTTTTTCTTCTCCAGGATTCAGCCTGATAACTCCCTCCAGGGAAGCAGCAGACACCCTAGGAGGGGCCATCTGCACTAATGGGCCATCAAGCTCCCAGTATGACTCATAGAATTACATCATCCCATTGTGAGATGCCCTGACCTGGGGGAAGAACAGAACGTGCCCAACTGTATTTAATCTGAGGCTTGGAACACCATGAGAGGACCACCACTGGATTCCCAGAGGACAGGAGCTCTCAGTAACTACCACTGGACCTCCAGAGAAGAACCAGACCTTTGTATGGGATCACCACTTTGACAGAACCGCATCCATCACTCCAACAGGACTGCAGCCACCATTTATTTGGACTGCTACCACCACCCTGGCTAACAGGGTGTCAGGTCATATTCTGACTTTGTCAGTTAAAGCCAGTGTTTCTGTACTATTGCCTTTATTCTAGTTTTTCTATTAAATTGTAATTCTGACTTGGAATCTTCCACAAAATATTTGTGTGGAGTTAATCCCTCCCACTGGTTTGCCTTCAAATCAGTACACAGACATACGAACTGGAGCTGAAATTAGGAAAAACCAATCCTTTTGCAGACCTGACAGGTGGAAAGAATCAGCAGCACAAAGGGACCACCACAGCACAGACAGAAAACGCTTAAGGTCAGCAACTTCAGTTTTTACTGGTTTGAAAAATTTGTATTTCATGTTTTGAACTTTCCTGTTTGCTGTAGTAGGGCCAACTGCCATCCCAGAAATACAAGAAAAATTACTCTAAAACAGGCGGGAGGGTGCTTCGGAGATAACTGTGAGCTTATTGTAAAAGTGGTCCTGTTTCTCCTCAGCTGAGACCCAATTCCCAACCCATACATACATAGTAAGAGCATAGGGCAGAAATTTTGCAGGTGAAGTGGACCAGAACCATAAATGTGGAACAGAAAAGAAAGACTGTCTCTTTCACCTTGCATTAACAACAGCACTTTTGTCATTTTCCCTGTGCCCTAAATAGATTGGATTCAGTAGTTTTGAATTCATGACATTCCTTCTCACACCAATCTCCGATCTCCAGCTCATAATAAACCAGTAGCTTAGTGGTCTCTTTTTTCCTTTTTCCTTCTTTTTTAAATTTTTTTAACAAAATTTGCTAGGAAGGCAGGCAAGCTTTACAAACAAAACAACCAATTTCAAGCTGCCGAACCCAGTCAGGCCGATTTGAGAGTGACCCTTTAAATTGAGTGTGAAATTGGGAGATGGAGTTCCCCGTTCTTACTCCAGAGCTGGTAGAGAAACCATCACTTCCTTTTGTAAGTGGGTACATTAATAGTTGTGCTGTTCTTACAGACATTATGTGCTAACAAAACTATGTGTTCCTGGTTCTCTAGCAGGTTACAGGGGAAAAACAAAGAGAAGGCCATCTGGCTCCACCAGTTTGTATGTATAATGTCCAGATACTAATGCTTAATGCACTTGTAAACCTAAGTTGTCTCTCTCTCGGGGTCTGATTTTAATTTGGGTAATATTCCCGTTAATAATAACAACATCTAATTACAACATCCATTAAAAGTTAGTAACATTAATTTAACAGGGAGAAAATCTAATAGAGTTCTTAGAGCAGTATCGGCATTTTTCCATTAAATTAATGTTACAAACTTTTAAAAGGATGTCTTAAACAGGCATCGTTAGTGGTGGGAATATTAAACAAATTAAACTCAGGCCTCTAATATGAGGTGGGAGCCTATTTATGAATCCAAGCAAAGGTGTCTGCTATGCCTTTCAACCCATTTAAAATGTTCAACAGGAAGCATAAGGCTGTGCAAAATTTGCATTACCTAAGTTTCCTTCTAGTAAAGGCTCAAATGAATGACTTTGTTTTTTTTACAGTATCTCTTTGGCTGGCTGTGTGGTCCACACATTCCTTGCTTGGCTGCTGTTGTTCTTTTTTTCCAGCAATGATGTTCTTGCCTATAAATTTCCCTCCTTTTGGTTATTTTGGTTTGTTTGTTTGTTTTGTTTGTTTGTTCCTTTGTTCAAAGAAGGTGATCATGAAACCAAAGGATGACCAGTTCTTCTGCTACCAGGCCTTTATAATTTTGAAAGGGACTCACATATTTGTCTAAAGAGGGAGAAATTGTATCAGAGACATTCAGGTTTTGAAAGGCATGTTTTTTCTCTAAATCCAGACCTCATCTGCAGTAGGCAGCATCTACAGTTTAACAATGAGCCTGCTCAGATGGTCAAACTGAACTGTTCAGGGATTAACTTTTTAAAGATGATTCTTGGTTTACGGGCTGACTAGGGATAGAACTTTTTATAAGGCAAACACTAGATTAGACAGATTATATTCCCCTTGGGGTAAGGACAAAAGGAAGAGCTACATGTGAGAGAAGTTAGTCAGATGCTTAATGTAATAATGGAAGAGGATCAGCAAGGGACTGGCCTCATTTTATGCCCCATGTACAACACAAGCTTCTAGCACAGTCTGTTGTTAATGCTTCAATAATACAACAAAATTTAATAAAGCAGCAGTGACAGCAAAACCAGCAGAGCAGTGCAATGTGGTCAGACTCAGCAGGCTTTAATAATTCATGGCTTCAAATTTTTAGCCAGCATTTTGCTGCTTTGAGATTTTCCAAGCAGACATCAGCAAACACACCATATTCACAGTACCTGGAGTAGATACCAGCACGGGATCTAGATATGATTGTATTTGACATTTCTGGACTTGTGCAGCTCTTCTGACTACACAATGTTAGAAACATATTAAATCCCTTTTTAGAAGTGTCTGATCGAATGTAAACACTGAAATAGGCATGCATTCAAGTTTACAAATCCACACAATTCATTGTATCATTCATTAGGCAAAGCGCTAAATTTGTGAATTCTTTTTTCTTTGTTTACCTTGCTGTATGGACACTCTTCTCTTGTATATTTGCCTGGCACACCAGATTTCAGCCTGTGATGCTGCTGGGCAAACCCCATGGGCTCCTTCTGTCTTCTATTTGGGCACCAGAACCATTTTCTCACAGTACAATGTGCAACTAATGAAGTAGTGAAAGAACCATAGATTAACAAATAGCTTATAATCTTTCTGAAAAAGGCATGCTGGGTGGCCTTGTGATAAAAAGCTACCCTAGCTAGCTATTAGCTCTCTCTAACCTGGTGTGGGCAGGATGGTAGGATCCTTTCCCATAGTTGAACTGTGCAGACCCCAGAGACAGGATGTGAATCTCCTTGCACTGATATCATCAGTCTTCAGGGCTCATTATCACTACTTAACAGTATATCTGAATTTTGGTCTTTTTCAGGCAGTCTCAAGGTGGTCTCCTGTGCACACACACAGGATTGGCACACACCAGCTGTCCAGCTCCCAAGTAGTTCTTGCCTGGAATCTCAGTCCTTATGAAGCAGAGGCAATTTTTCATTGTTTCTCTGAGTGCATTCTGCTTGTAAATTCCACCCATCAAACATAAAACCATCCCGAAGACAACAGCAGCCTCCAAACCCTCTTGACTTTATTGCAATAAATTTATTTTATTGCAATAAATAATGGTGATGATGCAGTGGTCTGCAATTTGAATGGCCATTTCTATGAGTCAAGTTGTTCATGTCTCAGACAGCCACAGCATTTTGAGTAGTTATAAATAAAACAATTTTAAAAAAATAAGAAAAAGTATTATTATTGGTTTATTACTGATTATTAGCTAGCTATTATTTTTATACTATTATTTAAGGAGTATCAAAACGCTATTTTCATGCTGAAATATGACAGCCAGGAAAATGTAGGAAAATCCAAATACAAATAAAATCATGTTTTGATTCTGAGTGGTAAATTGAATGACAAACTGTAACAAACAGTCTTAGGTGTTTTTGGTTTGGTTTGATTTGGTTTTTTGGTTGTTTTTGTTGTTTTGATGTTGGTATTTTTTAATTCTTTGTATCTATTTAGCCACAATTTTGAGCTCAGATGAGAAGAGAGGTTTTACATTACCCAAATGCTAAAATACTCCAGCATCCAAGTAGTTCAGTGATACTGTTTGAAAGAAGGAAAAAAATCTAGTATGCTATTGAGCAGATTGGTTTTCGTCTTTTGTTCCACAATAAGCTGTTAGTTGGGAAAATATACAGCTATTTGTATCATCTCACAGCCAGTAGTGTAAGACTCAATAATATAGTGTAAATTTATAACCAATACAGACTTAAAAGAAGACTGTAGAGATGTTTGTTACCTAAATCAATTAGGTTATTACTGTAGTGGTATTAGAATAAATTCAATGAAAATGTTAAGGTTGGTCTTTTTTAAACAAGAATATTTTGCTTTCTCATAATATTTCCCAATATATTTTACTTAGAATATATTAGTTAAACTAAATCATCAGATGATTTTATGCTAACAATTTTAAATATTCAAGACTAAAGAAGAGAGGCATGTAGAGCCATTGCAAGGGCTGTTTACTTTTATACTTTCCCCTGTTACATCTAGACACTAACTAAAAATGATTCAGCAAGGGATAGGTCTATGTGCTTGTTTAAATACCTTCACATATGGCTTCAACACACTCATGAAACATAAAGAATAGAGGATAAAATCCTTAAGACCAATCAGTAAACAACCAGCTATGCCGTCCTCCCTAACACAGGTTTTTCATAACGAAATAGAGGCATTCTTACGGCACCTCCACAACATGGGATTGGATCAATCAATAGGGATAAGCTACTGTTAATTAGTCTGATCTACTTTAATAACTTTATTCAGAAGGAAGGATGGGGGGAGGCTAGGGAAACTTCCCTGCTGTCAGTATTATACCCCGTAGAGGGGACTTATATCAGCAATTCAGTGGGAGGAAGTCATGTGGAAGCACTTCTGTATTGTTCCCATGAGCATTCATCTACTAATTTGCATTAAACTAGTATGTCGTTGACACTGGTTTGGGTCCATACCTGTAAATCTTCTATTATGAGATGAAAGTATTAAAGTGCGGCTCTCAGACAAACTTGCTTCCTCCTCAGACTGAACAAAAGCAATCTCTAATGCAAATAAGATTAGCTGTAGTGTTTGGGAGGGGGAAGGGGGATGCTCTTGGTGTATTTTTGTTTTTAAACTGGGAATCTGTTTGTGCAAAATTATCCATCCACCTTCAGTGTTTACCTAAAGACTTCAGTCCCCCCATGTCTTTTGCCAAAATAAGCCCCAAAACCACTGAAACCCCCTCCACTGCACATCCACTCCCCCTAGTCCCCCCCCAACCCCAAAGCACACCCTCTGACCTGCAGCAAAGCAGCATTCCCACAAGCATTTCCATCAAAGGGGCAAATTCTCCACTTGTAACTCAGTGCTCTACTGATTTCTAGAGGATTACTCTTACTTCCTTGATATGCAGTGTTGGCCCAAATGTTCCTCTGTTATGGAAGTGTTTAGTTTTCACAGTGAAAGGAATGTGAAACTTG
>VZRX01008180.1:0-14553 GCA_013398075.1 Notiomystis cincta
TTTAAAATATTATTATCAGTGTAGAAATTAGCCAGTAAAGAATAAACAAATAATTGAAATCACAGTTCGCACCTCACCTTTCCTGTGGTGTGTTTATTCTTTCTGGTCCATTTGAAAATTGAATGATACTCTGGGAAGATACTGCCAGTTAATTTTAAAGTTCACTTCTGAATGGTGGATGAACATTGAAAATATTGATTCCAGATTTAAATTATAGGCATGGTCAGTTATAAAGCTAAAACTGTTCTTATAATGCACCAGTTTATGGATTTCTTTTGGTGTTGTTAACGAGATCTCATCATTTGCATTTGAAAGAAATTAAGTCTCACACAGCAGCTTCAGAGATACCTTCAGGAGACATTTCAAATAAGAAATTGGAAACTCAGTCTTCGATTTTCTTGCTGGCTTGAGAAAATAAGACAGATTGAAAATGCATTTACTTTGTCCTGATGTCACCATTTTCTTGGTATTAGGGAAAGAACAAATTAAATTAACTCAGTGGCTGACAAGAAGTAACCTACAGCATCTCACAAAAGCTAAAGTTGCTTTGCATCCTTTCTTCTAATGATAATAAAAATGCTCGTGGAAGCAACCATCCCTTGCTTTAAGCTTTCACCCAGGTTAATCTCAAGTTCTTTCATGTTCTTATCATTTCACAAGGTAAAACTCTATCCCCAATAGAGCTTCCATTGGCACCCCTCTATGGGATGCAGGCTGTTAGAGAGCATTTTAGAGAAGAACTTTGATGAAGTTTGAATGTCATGCAAGCTTGTGGCATAAGCTCTCTATGTTCCTGTCGTTGGTCCTTTGATAAAAAGGTCTAATGGGCTTAGAGGTAAAAATACTTGAAGTATTGAAAAACAAGATTCTGTGCATGAAAAATGCTTTCTTGGCTAAATGTTGCTGCACAAACCATGAATTTTTGTATTATTGCAGGTGCTCTCTCTCCCCCACCGAAGGCTTGTTTGCTACTGTAGGCTGTTTGAAGTTCCAGATCCAAATAAACCTCAGAAGCTTGGATTGCACCAACGAGAAATTTTTTTATTTAATGATCTCCTCGTGGTATGTATTTCCAGGCAGGGAGAGCGAGGTATTCAGAAATCCTATCTCCGTGAAATCACTGGCAATTAAGTACATGAGCATTCCTAAAAATAAATATCTGTTACCCTGTACTCCAACAATCCTGGGATGATTAAGAGATTTGTATCTTAATTTTTTTAATTCTGTATGATTTGCTTTTAAACTGAAGTCTTTCATTGACTTCAAGAAGGTGTTTGATGCAGTAGCTTTTACTATAGAGAAACCTCCCCTCCAGTTCAACCATTGCCCTAATGCATAAACAGAGACATTATTTATTCCATGAATAATGAATTCAAGGTACTTGTGGAAAAGCAAAATTACATCCTACTTTGTATTCCCCAGATGTTCTGTAAACCAGATCTGTTTGTGCACCAAAATAGGAATAGGATCTGTTGAAATAGATTTTCCAGTTGACTTTACTTTTTATGTGCACTTATCTTCACAGACTTTCACTTGACCCAGTCTTTTGAAAAGCAGACATACAGAACTTGGGACAGCTTGGAATTATTTGGTTGATTTACTCTTAAAAATAGGAGAATTTGTTGCACTCCATTTGGAATATACTTGGCTGTTACCTGAGAACTGAGAGCTACAGTAAATATTTCATATTTTGTTAGGAAAAAGGCACACCTCATTTACACAGTCTTACTGTGTGTGTGGTTTTTTACATACCTGCAGATCCTAAAACCAGGAAGTAAATAAAAAACATTAATCCTTTTGCTTCTGAGTATAACCTGGAAGCTGTAAAAGGGAACTTGAGTAGAAACTGATGGAACATTGTCTGGTTTCAAGTTTTCTGCTAGTGTTTATTACTCACTCAGATATCAGTAGTTTTATCAAACTGGGGAATAATAGAGACCAAATTTGTCAGCGTGGTAGCACCTAAATTTGGAGGAGTTTAAGGATAATTTAAACATATTTTCATTTTTGGCTAGCACAGAAAGGATGCATGGTTATTTTTGTTCTTGGAATTTCAAGAAGTAAGAGGTCTGGAGAAGAGAGAACACAAAGGTTTTGTGTCTGGATAAAATATTAACCCTTCTGCTTTAGAGAGATGGTGCTTCAGAGCTTTGGTTTTTTCAGTAGCAGGAGATTAAATACAGCAGTTGCATCATAAAAAATGGAAAAAAATTACAAGTGTGTCTTTTCTGACAGATCTATAGCTTCCTTGTAAATCAAATGTTTTCTCTTAGGATAATTCTTCAGACCCATAACTTTCCACAGGCACATTTGAGAGAAGGAATATTTCACTTTGTTTATTTGATGCCTTCCAGGTGACCAAGATTTTTCAGAAGAAGAAGAACTCTGTCACGTACAGTTTTCGACAGTCCTTTTCCCTCTATGGAATGCAAGTTCTTCTCTTTGAGAATCAGTGTAAGTATTTCCTCTTTTTTTAGAGGACCACTTTGTTCAGAAATAAAACAAAAATTGTTTAAGTGAAAAGGATGGACAGGACTTGATTCTGAGTTCAGGAATAAAACTGGTCTGAATTTAACTTAGTTCTTAAGTTTAAAACAAGCTGCTGCTAGCCTATAAAACAGCAAGGCTGCTGATGGAGTTTTTGGTTGCAGTCAGGAGCCAAATCTCCCCAAATGTGTTTGTGATTACTTGTAAAGAATAGTGATTGTCAAGACACAAACATATCTGTAGCTGAGTCAATGCTACAGTTAGCTGGAACTGAGTGATAATAAATAATGGCTCTTATAATGATATTTGTAATTCAAAACACCATTTAATTTATTTTCCTGATTTATGGCTTAACTTTGCCTAGATAATGTATGCTACCTCAAATTTAAATACAAAGCATCTATTTTCATTTTCTAACACCTTTTGTTTATGTCTGTTGCAATCTGCATCAGTTCAATATTCTTTTTATCTGTAATGCTTCTTAGCAGACAAAAACCCAAATAATTTGCTAAAATCCTATTTCTAAGCCCAAATACAGCATAGCAGTGGCAGCAGAGCAGAGTTGTTTTTGTATGGTTGTATGGTACATAGGCAGACCATGAATCCATGGTTTGTAACCAAAGCTTCCCTCCTGATAAACTGGGTACAGCCCATGGTGAGCTGCAGCAGTTCCTGTGCTTCCCTGACATGGAAGGTTCTCAATTTTGCCTTGTCCTTGAGAATGTGCTCCCTAAAAAAATCCATTGCTGTTACTGAGTCAAAGCCTCTGGAGATTTCCAAAGGGAAGGTTTTGCAGAGCTCACAGCAGCTCTGTAGCCCACAGATTATTTATATGCTTACACATGCATTCTCTCTTTCTTGTGCACACATTATATGATATAAAATTCAGTTTTGGAGGGGAAGCCAAATACATCTATCCTGGATTGTACTAAAATTAGAAGGATTTATAGTTCTCTGATGCCACGTTAAATAAAATATATTTTAAAACTACAAGCATGTTAAGTAGAAACACTAATCAAATAAACTTAGAAATATCTATAGTGAAACAAAAAGTAAAGGACTGGATTCCTCCCAGTGACTGGTATTTTAACTCAGGCACTTCAGCAGACAGAGCTGGGCTTCTGAGCTGAATTCACTGCAGAGAATCAGTGAACAGACTGCACTCTAATACTGGTGCCTCTTAGGTGGGATGCATAATTTTCCAGTTGGGAAAGAGAAGTATTTTGTAAAATCAATATTCTTGGTCTCCCCTGTCCCCAGGAAGCTTTGGGCTGTTAAGGCTACAGCCATCAGTAACTCTGTGTGGAGCAGCTGCCACAATCAGCTGCTTTCAAGGGAATAAAATTCAGTGTTGCTAAAGCAGAAGCAGCAAAAATATTGGTTTGGCTGCTAGTGAGGTTGAACAACATGACAGGCACTGGTGATAGAAGAATTGACTTTTAATGATAGAAGTCAATTATGTTGAGGGATGGATGAGCTGCAAAAGGGAGAACAATATCCCATATCTCTAGTAAATAAATAGACCATAAGGGAAGTATATTTTCCATTTTCAGTCAAAATCACTACCAAAATATAGAGGGGGAGCAGATCACTTAGGAGAGAGTGTGACTGAAACTAATAAATACTGACAAGTTTCATGATGCTTGATCAATGCAGTGCGGAGAAGTACCTCTGGTGATAAAATATATGTGTTTGTTATGTGGAAATTCCTTCTTGGTTCCTATGTGGGGCAGCCCCGGTGACTTTGGGGATGCCAGGTTTCCTTGCTTGGTTTTGTAAGCATTTTGATTTTTTCCCCTGGAGTGATGCAGAGCTCTTTGCTCCATTCCCTGTGCCAGTGTTCCCAACATCCCACCTGAGCCTGCCCGGCACTGGGGCCCTTTGGCTGTTTTTCTGTGTGAGGTACTGACAGCAGATCCCAGCAAATCCCCAATATCCTTCATCTCTCCTTCCCTTCTGGACCCTCTGAGCCTTGGGGCAGCTGCTCTGTTTTCCCTGAGGATTGTAAATGGACTTGCTTCACTTTTAGTGGCAGCTCTGATCTGCGAGTTCAGGTATCCTAAAAAAGCCAATGGTCAAGTATCCTAAAAAAGCCAAGCATGTTACACTGGTTTCTCAATAGTTGAAGTCTTGTTGAAACCTCATGGCTTTGAGGGAGGGGAGTGCCTTACATCATCTGCTGGCTCTTGAGGGAGGGAGGTTTACTAAACCCCTTGAAGTTGGACTCAAATACTGAAGTAAATATTTGAGAACTTTAGCAAACCAGGAGGGGAAGGCAGCCGAGTAAAAGAAAACATGGAGTTAAAATGCACATGTTGAGGTTTGCTCACACCCCATTGCTCCAGGTCTGTGCTTCAAGCAAAGACTGATTCTGTTTTCTACAGCAGAACATATTTTTTTTCTGAGTATCCTTCTGTGAATGAACTTTCTGTCTCAACCAGGAGATATTTTTGACCAGCTGTTAAAATTTCAGAACTACACGTAGAAAAGAGGCAAAGACAGTTTGCTGAAAAAATATGCCTTTTATTATTGAAAGTCCATAATTTGGGTCAAAAGAAGGGTGAAAAAAAAACCCAATCAGTCCTTTTCCTTCTTCAGTATGTGATTTCACAGATAATTTTAACTTTATTTAAAAGAAAAAAAAAAGAAAGTGGGATGTACAGAGAACACAACTCAATAGGAAAGATTAAATCTGTAGCTGCTTGTGTGTTTTTCTTCCTGCAAATGGTGAGTTAAAAGTGAAAGACAGTTTGTAGCACTTGAGATGTCTTCAAGAAGCCTTTACACTCAGCAAAACTTTGGTCACAAGTGGGTAAGGTAGATCATGGCATCTGTTCCATGAAACAAAAATTATCCTCTTGGTTTCTTGCTCTTTTTTTCTGCTGTTTTTCATATATATATTGTACCTAAGGGTAGCAGCTACATAAAGCTATCTCTCAATATTTGTTCTGTATTTGACAGTTAAGCTGTTCCAATGTACTTTAGGGATTTTTATTCTAATTCTGTGCTGTCAGACTTTTTATTTCTCTGACTTCGTATTCTCTGTAGTAATATTAGTAAAAAGCTTTCAGTTTTGGTGGGTATTTTTATTAAAAGAAAAGCAATTGGAATAATCAGAGCTTAGTTTTTCTTGACTTTTTCTTGCAGATTATCCCAATGGCATTCGGCTCACGTCAGCTGTTCCAGGAGCAGATATCAAAGTACTCATAAATTTCAATGCACCAAATCCTCAGGACAGGAAGAAGTTTACAGATGATTTGAGGGAGTCGATTGCAGAAGTTCAAGAAATGGAAAAGCACAGAATAGAGTGTAAGTACAAAGGTACATATAATAGGGTATTTTCCAGCTAATCAAAATAAGAAAATTCTGAATATTTGCATAACACATTAGCTCTCCTTAAAAGTTCAATATAATGTGGGGTTTTCCATGACTTTGACTCGAGAAGGAGGAAAAAACCAATAATGCCTTAAGCCCCAGGTGAGTTCATCGGCTCCTATTTACTGCAGTGTAGCTGCAGTGGAAGTTTATCCTGGACAAACTGCAAATAACAAGGGACAGAGGAGAGCTGGATGTGATTTGTAGCATAAATTACAACAAGAATTTTAGGGGTAATTTGGGTCTGTGATTTGCAGCATGAATTCCAGCACAAATTTTAGGGATAGTTGGGACAGAGGACAGATGGATCTGTGATCTGTAGCATAAATCACAGCAAGAATTTTAAGGATAATTTGGACAGGGGAGATCTGGATCTGTGATTTGTAGCATAAATTCCAGTAAGAATTTTAGCGATAATTTAACTTACACTGAAATTCTCAATGATGGCCCTTCCAATACGTTTCATTGAATTTTTCTTCATTTCCATGTTGCTGTTCCTGTACTCAACAAGGAAGCCAAACTGATACATTTTGCTGATAGTCCCGTGAATGTCTAAACATGAAATTTGAAACATGAAATTTTATCCCGTTTTTCCCAAAGAGGCCGTATCCCATATCCAGCTGTGGGCAGAGGTGTGAAGCTCCTCTCTGGCATTCCCTCCCCTGACCCTTTACAGACACGGGGATGTTCCCGGTCATTCCCGGCCGGCAAACACCACTTTGAAAATCCCTCTGTGTGTTGCAGCCGAGCTGGAGAAGCAGAAGGGGGTGGTTCGTCCCAGCATGTCGCAGTGCTCCAGCCTGAAGAAGGACTCTGGGAACGGGACGCTGCCCAGGGCGTGCCTGGATGACAGCTACGCCGGGGGCGAGGGGCTGAAGCGGAGCGCGCTGAGCTCCTCGCTGCGGGACCTCTCCGAAGCAGGTAAGCTCTGCCTCTCCTCCCTGGCTCTCTGCATGCAAAGCTGCCTCCACCACGCCCGCAGAGCCCGGCTCGCTCTGGGCTTCCACAAATAGCCGTGTTGGAGTCTCACACTTTCAAATAGCTCCCCCTGCCCCATCCCCGCCCCGGCTCGTGGTTAATTTCTGTTTGGTTTTTTTTAACCCTCGTTCTGGGAAGAGGCCACTGTTTGAAAGCATTTAAGACGTTGTAGGTTGCTATAGAAACTTTTAAAGGACAGTGAAGACAGAGGAGAAATTGTAAGTTTTTAATATAACAGAAATGATTGACTTATGCTAGGAGTAATTCACTTTGTTTTCCTTTCTTTCTTTTTTTTTTTTTTCATCTCCTTTGCTTTTCCCCCTGATAGAGTAGGCCTAGGAAGGAAGGGAAAGCTCCTGGTCTCTGTGTATTCTGTGCTCAAGTGTACCTCTGTTACCACCTGGATGAATGAAATTGAGTGAAGCCCTACTAAATTTTGTCCAGAGATGTGTAATTCAGTGTGTCCCTGGTGCTCCTTCCTTGTTTTGAGACTCAGACACAGTTCCTAATTCTTGCAGAAGAGGTTCTTGGGAACTACTCTTGACAGCAGAACCAGAGGAGCCCTAGTGGACAAGAATACTGATAACCCACAAAGCCACTGATGGGTCTTAAGTTTTATTAACTGCTTAAAACAGCTAAAGACTGGAAAGCAGTGGTGGTGTGATTTTTTTAGCCAAAGCAAGCCAGGGGAAGTTTGGCATGTTTTTATTTGATGGTTTGCCTCACAACCTGGCATTGCCATGTAAATCTTTGGGTGTTAAAGATTCCTGTCACTGACAGGAACTCTTACCTGAACACCGTGTCCACTATTCAGAAAGTACTTCCGGGGATAGAAGCAACTCTATTTTCTTTAATTATTTGGTTTTTAGTTCGTATGCTGTGTTGCATACTCTGTCCTTTCAATTGCAGTGATGATGTACAGTGTAGTCATAATTTCAATATTCTGTATATCTTTGGTAGTAGACACTAGTTACCTATTTTTTTTTCTAACTAAAGAAGAGATTTTAGCTGTGCTGCAATAAATAAAATTGTTGTAAACTGAAATGATAGCCTGTGTTTTGTGGGTATATGTATGTGCATACAAATATGTAGAGAGTGAGCCTCTTTCAATTCTTTTCTTCTCTGTTTAGGCTTCCATACTCATATCTCCATGTGCTTCATTAAAAAGACTTAGGCCCTTGATCCAAAATCAGGCTGAAGTGGAATTTTGATGCTTGCTTGGCTCCAGTGGATTTTGGATCAAGCCCTAGTCTTCACCACTCTTACCTCTCAGATTTGAGGATACTCCATCATCCTTTTCCGTTGTTTTGGTTTTATTTCATTAGAATGAGAACTACCATATTGTTAATATGTGAGTTCAGTGGGTATCTGTACCCCTAAATGTGATTTCTGATTAATTTTTTCATTCCATCAGAATTACTCATCCCTCTCTTTCGAACACTGCCATGTATTTGAATTCATATTATGGGTTTAATTCAACAAACAAGCATTTGTAATCACAAAAACATTTCATAGGGCATGCCTACAACTGGCATGCTTCTTACTGAAAATAACCTTTTTCCATGACAAAAAGTAGAAATCACTCACAGACTGCAGGGTTTATCAATGAGTTTGTTAAACCCAACTAAACTTAATTTTAACTTGAAATAGCTGAGAATTATGGAGAGTTTCTGTTTGGTCTTGTGCAGTGCAACTGACTTGAGAAATGACCTGCCTGTTACTCGCTTTGTTATTTGGTGGAGTGACTTCAGGGAGATGATCCATGTCTTTCCTGCCTTTTCTCAGGGAATAGCTTGCATGTGAGGCTAATTTTATTTTTTATATGGGAAAGAGGATCCATAGAAAAGCAAAGAAATCAGTTAGGAAGATACTGCACCCCAGTGATTATCCAATATTTAATTGCTTCTCTAAAACAGGGCTGAGTTAAGTTGCCTCCGGTCTGTTTGTGGGTGAAACACAGGATCAGCAAGGAGGAGGAACAGGAGTGTGTGGGCCTGTAGGAAAGCAGATTTTTAGAGAGACCCTTTCTACATTTAATCAGAAATAAATCTAACAAACATGAGAAAATGGCCTGGTTGCATATTTATGCAGGAAGGCAGGTAAATAAATGAACATTGCAACCCCAAATTTTTAATTGTTTGTTCAGTAAAGGGAAATGTGACTGAACAGCATTTGGCTGCACAGGTACATTCAGGAAAGCAATCCATTGCTGTCCCCCAGACATCCCAGTAAATGGTGGCTGTGGAAAGTGACTTTACATTTCTCTTGAGTGATGATTCAGAAGCTTCTGAGATCTTACAAATGCTGATTCCCTGACTGATTCTGCCTCCTAAGCTGGAAGTGCACAGAAAAGCAGGATTTGTCCATCAGGAATCATTTCCCAAGGGTGGTTCCACACATTTGCCACAACAGCTCAACTCACAGCTGTGGGAAGGGTGTGCTGGGGGTCTCTTCACTTGAGAGATGCTGTTGTTCCTTGTGGACTGACAGTTCTTTCCATGGAATATAAACCAGAAAGTGGCATCCAAGTGGTCCAAGATGTGAATATGTCAAAAAATATTTAGTGCTTTATTTTTCTCTAAAGAGAAATGTATCATTTTTATTGCACATTCTGGAGCTATAGTCAAGGAAGAACTGAATTTATTTGTTCCAGACTTTGAAATTCTTAATTTATATAAGAATATTAGAAGCCAGACAAATTTTAATGCATCTAAAGCTGAGTTTTATGAGTTTACAGAAAGATGGCAAAAGTGCGACTATTCCACAGGAATAATGATTTTGTCACTAAAGCAGAGCAGGAAGGATTGGACTGGTTGTGTTTCCCATTCTGTTTCTCCCAATTTCTGGACTGATTTTAGGTTCTTTAATTTGAATTCCAGCCACTTTGTGTTGCTGGGGGACCCAGTGCTTTCACACTGAGTTTACAGTGGAAATCAAACTCTCTTCCCACATTCCTAACCTCTAAGGTGGGAATAATATTTACACACTGAACTGGTTTAAAAATCGCAATTTTATTGTTTGCCCCACTATTGCACAACTGGCACAGCCAGGTAGTGCTGCCCAAGTGAGGGTTCCTGTTATTGGGAGCTGAGCTTGTCTAAAACAGCCACAGACCAATAGAGACTACTTCAAACCAAAACCAGAAAGTGTTTCCAGGATTAAAATAATTCTATTTCATTGTGAGATCTTAAGACTGTACTTGTTTCACACAGAAAACAAGATGAAAATGTGAAGGTGCCAAAGAGTCTTTTCCCCCTCAAAAGTGATCTCTGTAATGATTGGAGAGTAATTTAATTTTTTCCAAACTTTTTTCCCCAAGACACATGAAGCCAGCTCATGATACAGTGGTACAGTATTTATATCAGAATATAAGATATAGTGTTTAAGTATCAGAAATATTTCCATGTTCTGAACTGATCTGCAGCCTGAGCTGTGAGATCATCACACGTCCTGTGAGGTATCCTGCACACATCCATTCTGCAATGGATTTTATTAATGAAGCTCAGTTTTCTTTTGGCATGGTTAAGTTTGTAAAAATCTTGTAGTCACTTTGTATTTCTGCCATAAATTTGAAATAGTCTTGGCCCCATGTAATGCATGTTCATATATGGGTCATACACTTGTGTGAGTTAAAGAGGAATATTCCTATCTAACAGATAAGGTTAAATTAATTCAAATTTAATTTTATAAAATAAATTAAAGCCCACCCTAACTAACAGCCTTGAAAAATTAAAGTAAGCATAACATATTAAAGAAAACTAATCTTTACATTTGATAAATACCACCTTGCTTTATAGCACAGCTGCTAATTATCCTGCCAGTACATGCTCAGATGCAATTCTAGTCAAGAGTCACCATTTTCCTGAGATGCATGTGCAGGCTGGAGCCCTGGGGAGACATTTCTGAGATGGGATGCCATGCCAAGGACCAGGGAACAGTCTGGAATAAACACACATTGGCAGGGGGAATGCTCCAGGGGATTTACTGAGTAGCCTTCAGATCATACTGCATGTCAGCACAGAATTGGGTTCAATTTGTTTTTAAGAAAATGAACAAAGCCTCTGTACAGTGATAGTGCCTATCTGAGGGAAATTACAGGCATTTTAAGCAGGATTTTTCTGTTTGTTCTTGGCTTTGTGAGTACTACTTTGCCCTGAAGTTATTCTGAGCAAAATTCCATCTGTCGCTCTCTGTCCGTATTTACTGTGTCCATGGTTATTTGATCAGACTGTGACTCCTGCCATATGCAAAAGGCATTGGATTGTTGTGTTTTTCCTTCATTTTTGGCCACGTTTAATGCCCTGTGTCAGCTCTCAGTCTTATTTGCAACCCCGACCGCTGAGTTGCGAGGTGGCTGTCGCAGTGTGTTTGCATCAGCAAGCGAGAGTGATTGGAGTGTTAATCAGTACTAATCCTGTTACCAGAGCAGAAAAATATCAAAGCCTGACTAGAAGTCAAATAAGGGATTCTCAAACCCAGTTTTTCTTGGGGGGCTCATAAAATAGCACAGCTCTGGTTTGGCTGTGGCTAAAACTGCAGCAGGAGATGGAGTGATGAGCTTTTGACAAAGAGCCTGTGCAGGGGAATTGTTCCAAATCCCAATGAATTTAACAAGTCAGACACAACACCTTGACCACAAACACCCTCCCCTCAATTTAATGTCACTGCAGAGGGGTTTGTACTGGGGAGCAGCTCTTAATAAGAGGGGAAAATGTTTCAGTAGGCTGAAACATTTCTCTTTTTTTCTTAAGAAAAACTTGTGTTTCAGGGCAGTGTCCTGTGACCAACCAGCTCATAAGTTCTGCTTCTAAATCCAGAGGTGGGAGTTTTTGATCCTACTGATCCTTTGGGTAGTCTGAGTTGTCCTATGAGCAGTTCCAGTGTTCCCTAGCTCTGACCCCAGGTGCTTTTGGGGTGTCTGTGATGAGGGCACGTCGCTCGTTGGTTCAGTGATGCTGAAATCCTCACATTCTCCCCCAAAACCACCTCTGAGAGTAGAAGATTCTGAAGGCAGCAATGTGCCATTGCAGGGTGGAGACTGATATTTGGCCTTGCAGGAAAGCAAGGAGAGAGCGCTGAGAAGGCTTTGGTTTCTAAAAGAATGCAGATTTTAGGGAAGCTCTGAGCACCTGAGGGCTCCTCAAAGCTCAGCTTTGTTCCTACACCCTGCCAGGAAACTATTCTGAAACTTTGCAAAGCAAAGCTCCACAAGCTAGCCTCTAAAAATCTCCATTTCTACTGCAGCCAGATGCTATTTTCTCTGCTGTGAAATGAGAAAGAAAATCTGGGATCCTGTGTCCTATCAGCCACTGAGGTCTTCTGACTCTTCAGGCAAACAGTCTGGAGTTTCACGTGTGGGTTTAGGCAAACATCTTTGCAATTTGAGACTGTTGGAGGACAAATCCAACATACTTAAAGATAAAGCACTGCACAGCTAAACAAACAAAATCTAGCCATAATGTCAAGACAGATTCCAGATTTACTGATCAAAAATTAAGTTTAGTTTTTTTTTTTAAACTTCATGAAAGAAGATTGTATGAAATCCACTGAGGTTCAAAGCTGAAATTGAAATGATAAAATTGATGAAATGATAAAACCAATGCCCCTCACAATGCCCCACAGTGAAGTTCAGAATATTTCAACATTAAATTTTGCATTTAAGTTAATGCCACCGCACAAGTATATCTCAGTGTTTAAAGGAAAAAAAAACCTTCATACCCAATCAGACCCCGGGAAACCAAACCATTTAAAATTGTCACCGCCCAGCATCACAACCACAGCACCAACTCCAGCTGCTCAAACACACGTACTTTGAGACTTGTGCAAATCTAAAAAGAAACCCCAAAATCACCCCCTGCTTGTGCTGTGATTCCCAACAACAACAACAACAACAACCACCCCTCCAAATTACCACTGACCCCCTTAAAACCCAGCCAGGTGAGAGAGTTGCTGTCCCTGCTGGCCCCAAAGCTGTGAGGTCTTGCGGGCGGCGCGGGGCCGCAGCTCCTGGGCGCCGGTCGTGTCGCAGTCTCTAATCTCTGCTGTTGCATGTCCTGGGCAGGCAAGCGTGGGCGCCGCAGCAGTGCAGGATCGCTAGACAGCAATATGGAAGTAAGTAGGAAGTTCCTGATGTCTAGCTGGATGTGATGATGTGCATTTCAAACCTTTCTTTTATATACATATATTTTTTTGCTCTTTTTTCTTCTAACATATATATTATATATATATATATATATAACCTGCCTGCCACAAATAAAATGCATGCCTAGGCTACTCACTCCGTATTCTTCCAGCTTACAGAGCACTGACAGCTTGTTTTAGAGCGATGCCATTTTTGGTTTGAGCTAACCTTGTTCCCTTTGTTCCTGCAAGCATGGTTAAATGGATATGATGTGTCCTTTTGCCACCATTTCAGTCTGGTCCCAGCTTAAAAGCCCACTTGCTCTTTGTTACCAAGTACACTGTTCTTGCTGTTTGATATTTAGCTACAACTATTGACTGTCATGCTCAACCATCCCCATTGCTTATTTTCGAGTTCAATTGCTAAATGTATGCAGTCATGACACCATGGAATTGCACAGATAGGGCATGGGAGGATAAAAACTACTAAGATAGGTGAATTCAATGTGGATTTCATGAGATTTCATTCATCTTCAAACCATTTATATATACTGTTCATGTCTCTGAATTCAGCTTGCAGATTTTTTTTTCTTTTTTTTTTCCCTCTTTTTTTTCTTTTTGTGTTCGCTTTAGGTAGATTGCAGTTTAAATCTAGCACACTTTGTCTAAGTACTGTTGTGTCCCATAACTCTTTAAAACTACAACCCCCAAACTTCCAGCAACTAAATTCCAGGCTAAATAATAGAGAACGTTGGACCACAGGTCAGAATAATAAAAAGCACATAGAAATCTTAGTGGCAAAAATGATACGGTTCTATTTAACACAAAACGCAGAGGTAGGCTTCAGAAGCAGTACTGTCACATACAGAAGTGACAGCAAACTGCTATAAATAAAGTTTTAAATACTGTTTTAAAAGCTGAATTTTAACTGTAATATTTGCTGCTGTATGTTTAACTATTTAGGTTGAATTTAATGTAGCTGCCTTTTTTTTTTTTTTCTGGTAAAAAAGCAAGTATGGTATCTTTTGCAGTATTTTCAAAATGTATTTTTCCTTTAAAAACACACTCGTAGGCCTTATATCATGTTACCCTTCTGTGAATTATTTTTTAATTTAAAGTCATACCTTTCAATGTCAAAGTACTGAGATAAAATCACCCAATGCTTAACACCCCCTAAGAAGGGCATGAGTGCCCCATTGGCAAATTAGGGAAGGTGGAGAGCAAATTTTCCCTAGAGCCCTTAACAAAACCAACCCATGTGAACACTGAAGGAGGAGTTTGTGGGGTCGCTGTGAACTTTTTTTTCTCTCTCTTTTTTTTTTTTTTTCTTTTTTCGAACATTTTCAGAGATTTTTTTTTAATTTTTATTTTCTATTAATTTCTTTTTAGGGGTCCATCATTAGCAGTCCTCACATGCGCCGAAGAGCTACATCAACCCGAGAGTGTCCATCTCGCCCTCACCAGACTATGCCTAACTCCTCCTCACTCCTAGGGTCCCTGTTCGGTAGCAAGAGGGGCAAAGCCCCATCCCAGGGCCACGGGGCCCCGCAGCCCCCGCAGCACCCCGAGGGCGCGGCGGCGGCGGCGGCTCCG
>VZRX01008191.1:4665-16702 GCA_013398075.1 Notiomystis cincta
CCAAAGCAGCACATTATCTTGGTTATTATTTTGTATTATCAATGATTTTTCCCAGTAATTTAAGAACCTTGAGTCCAGTCAGTTCAAACAAATATGTCATATTTGTTGAATGAATGAGGCAAAGTTGTTCACTGCATCATGTCTGACATGTTGAGCTGAAAAGGAAACCAACTAAACTCTGTTAAAGAATAAAGAACATACTCTAACATAAACAATAATTTCTACAGAACTATATATTTTGATGTTATGATTTCATTTGACTGAACAGGCAGATGCAGAACATTAAATAAATTGTGGTGAGATTGTGTTCAAATCCCTGCATGTGCCAGTTCTGGTACCACACTTTACACCAGCTGGTGTGTTCTTCCCTTCTGAAAAACATAAACCTTGCTATAGTATCACAACAAGAAGTAAATTTCACTAGAAATTTTAAAATGACAGAGTTTCTTGAGTATTTGCTCCTAGAGGCAACAAAGGCTCCTACTGAAAATTCTTTCTGTTACCAGATTTTATTTTTTCACTGACCACATAACCTACCTACCTAAGAAAAATGGAGGTTTTCTTTTAATGTAAATTAAAAATGCACAGTAAAATCACTGCAGGTTGCTCAGGATTTTTCAAGGGAGGTTAGGTCTTAGCTCTGAGGAAGATTTTATGCTTTGCACCAAATAAAATTCAGAGAGCTGGGTGCTGCCAGAGAAATCAGAGTTCCTCTCAGAGGGACCTGGTAAAACTGATAAACACTGAGTGAAAAGGACTCATCAAAAGGCAGAGGGAAAGTCTGGGTTTCTAGATAGTGTTCAGGTTAGCTAAAAAAAAAAACAAAACCAAAAACCCAAAAAACAGCAAACAAACAGCAAAACAGAAAATTAAAGAAAACCAAGAGGAACTACAAAGCCCAACAAACAAAAAAAGCAAATAAGAACAAAAAAACTCTTAACCAAATGAAAAACCACCCTGAAACCCCCAGCCTCAAAAAACCCAAATGCACATCTCCACACCCAACTTCCCAAGATTTCTCTGCTGAACAGGGATTCTGAAATTGAAGGTGGTGCAGAAACAGGGAAACTGACCATTTTCTGAAAATAGATGGTTCCTTGAATGAAATAGCTTGAAGGGCTGAGAGAGTTGATTAGGAGGTAAAGGCTATGCTAAGGTTTCTTTTTATGCTGCAGATGATTAAATTTAAATTTCCTATCTCCTAAGATCAATCCATAACCACAAAGTTATTAAGCAGACTTCTGTTTTAAGCTCAGTCTTGGTGCACCTTGGAACAAAACTACACTGTCAGAAAGTGGGAAAGTAATAGAGAATTTGGCTATATCACATAGTGACTTGAAGAACCATTAAGGGCCAGATTTCTGTGCTTTTGTCTTCCTTTGATGGATTTCATACATATATATATTTATTTAAACCTCTAAGTATTTAATGAAACATGAATAAAACTAGTGCTTGCAAACATAACATAATTAAAAATACCTAGCCCTCATTTTGGGCTTTACCTGTTAAATAGAGTCACACGTATTTTCCTGAAAAATCACCCCCCATGAAATGGGTGTTTAAATTATGTAGCTGTTATAATGAAAAAATTAACTCTTACTTAAAGCCATGTGAGCCCTTCAGCAAGCTACTTGGTATAAACCTGACTTTTTCTGAAGAAGGGACCAATAAGCTCAATTTATCTGCATTTTTTTTTTGCCAACATATTTTGTGTTTCGGCTGTGAGCTCACACCAGTGCCTTGTTCCTGTCCCCTGCCTGCTTGTTCTTTTCACAGCCCAAATTCCTGGTTCCTGCCACCTGAACCCTTGTTTCTGGTCCAGGACTGCCTTTTGCCCTGCAGGCTTCCTGAAGCTCCCTCCTGCCGACCAGAACATTCTTTCCTTATCCTTTGGTTTTGTCCTCGTTTCAGCTCCTGGAGCACACTCAGCCTGCTCATCTCAGCTCTAAATCATGCTTTAAAATCAGTCTTCTGTCGTGGTAAAGTGCTTGGCCCATCACAGACACAGCATTTATGTTCAAGGAGCTTTGCTGGAAGTCAGAGTGGCCTTTATTAGGAGAATTAATTAAACATAATCCAGTTATCCTTTGCTAACATTGCAAATATTTTTTTTCCATAATAAAGTCATTTTAGGATACAATTTAAGAACAAAAAAATCATCTAGCTATAACCTCTGTTTCATAAGTGGCTTCTGTGAAGAACCACAGCCACCCACTGGATAAAGATCAATTCACAATTTGAGTAACTTGACTCCCTCCTGTGCCCTAGATCTTAATATTTTTAAAGAAAATCAGAAATACTTCTCTACCCAGCTCTACTTCAAAATAAAAGTTGTAGATAACTGACAATATGTTCAAATATCTTTACTTTTGGAAACTGATATGGCATAATGTGGGCAAAAAAGTAATATGGAATAATCATCTTTAAGTTGGGTTTTAGTCCAAGCTATTCTTGTAGTTGCTTCATGGTTCTTGATTGATTTTTAAAATGCATTCTAGGTATTTTTTCTTTATTGTATTTTGATCCTGAATGATTTATTTACACAAGTAAATAATATATCAGCAAGATCACACAAAATACATAATCTTGCTTGTAGAATTTTGTAATATCCTGTTATTGTTTAAGCTTGAGTTTTCAAGTAGTCAAACTTTTCATTATGAATTTTCTAATATCATGAAACTCAGGTTACATACTCTTTTATATTATTTACACCAAGTTGTTCAAGCACCAAATATTTTTATGAAACACTAAATGGCAAAGCCCCACTGAAAAGAATAAAATTATACTGGTTTTATTTGGTAAATGATCTGACTCAGGAGAAACTAGGATTTAACAAAATTATCTTAACAGTGAGCTACTCAGTGATATGATAAAATTTGAAGAATACTTCAAATATAGAAAGACACATCTTCTTTAAGAATAGAACATTTTTGTTAAAATGTTTACAAAAATCCCTCAAATCAAAACATTCTTCCTCATATTCATACAGTTTATAAAAACAAGTCTAAACAGTAAAGATCTTCTAAATTAGGTTAACTTGTTGGGTTGGGTTTTTTTGGTTTTTTTCCCTAGAAAGCTAACAAATAAATAAGTAAATAAATGTGTTTAAACAGAATGGAAAAGCATTGGAAAAAAGCACAGGTGGATGACCTTCAATTTTTGACTAAAATGCATGGTATATATAAATAATTGACATGGTAATAACTTATTTTAATAATCTTAATTAGAGGTATAAGAACGTCTCTAACACCTTTCTGAATAAATGTTTGTCTCTAATTTATGTAAACAGCTAAGCTGTAACTTGAGCTATACTGATCCTTGATTTAATTAGGATTATAGAAAAACCAGCACTAGCACATGTTTGGCACAACACTGGTGTGAAACATCTAAAAAAAAAAACCAGAGTGACATATTCCCCTGAAATACAGGAATTTAGTATATGTTATTAAATCTGAATTGGATGTATTAACATTCAACACAGGAGAGGCACCTGTTAGAATTCAGAGATTTCATTGCTTTTTCAAAGCCAGCTTCCTGACCACAGAAGGCTCTAAAAGCACCGTGCCAAAAGAACCTGCAGGAAACTTCAAGTGTTGTGTGTCATGCTGAAGGGATTCACTGTTCATATATCCTGATTATCTGATCTTCAGAAAGAGAGGAAAACAGCTTTACACTTGAGACAAAAAAAAAGTACAAACCTCTTGCTGCCCACCCTTAGAGGCTAAACACTGTATTTATTACCCCTGCTCTCATAATTCCATATACAGCTCTCCTCCCTCTGTGAGTATTTGGTGCAAGGTACTGTGGTAAATGTCCTGCAGGATAACCCAGCACAGGGCTGTTAGAATTCTCCCTGAAACATCCAGCACAGATATTTTACAGGAGATTATCCTCCAGCCCCGGGGCCAGCACGGGAAGGACCTGGAGCTGCTGGAGCCAGCCCAGAGGAGGCTCCAGGATGGGCAGAGCATGGAGCAGCTCTGCTGGGAGCAAAGGCTGCCAGAGCTGCCATTGCTCAGCCTGCACAGGAGAAGCTCTGGGGGGACCTCAGTGTGGCCTCCAGGGCCTGGAGGGGCTGCAGGAAAGGTGGAGAGAGACACTGCCAAGGGCTGCAGGGACAGGACACAGGGAATGGCTCCCAGTGCCAGAGGGCAGGGCTGGAGGGGATCTGGGGAAGGAATTGTTCCCTGGCAGGGTGGGCAGGCCCTGGCACAGGGTGCCCAGAGCAGCTGTGGCTGCCCCTGGATCCCTGGCAGTGTCCAAGGCCAGGCTGGACATTGGGCTTGGAGCAGCCTGGGACAGTGGGAGGTGTCCCTGACATGGCAGGGGTGGGATGGGCTTTAAGGTCCCTTCCAACCCAAACCATTCTGGGATTCTGTGGTTATTGAAATATGCTAAATTTAAAGGACTAATTTCCTTTTTGCTTCCATGGCTGGGGTGGCACTGGGTGATATTTAAGGTCCCTTCCAAACCCTTCTCTGACACTTTTGGAAGAGAAGAAAGTCAGGTAAAAGAGCTCTTAAGGTTGTGTTCTAAACTCAAAAGAAGCTTTCTAAACAAGCATGCCATGGAAATAAAAATTATATCTGAACAAAAGTCGGATTCTTTTGTTTGATGATGCATGGATGTTCAAGATACACTCGCATGAGTAATACACTTTAATAACTAAACAGAACACAATAATGATTTTGGGCAAAATTCAACTGCACCTGTCTAGAATTCCTTCAGAAACTGCTTCTCAAGCATTCCTACATTCTTTTAGTCAAAGCAATTTTATCTCCTCTTAGGCTTCTTTAGAAATTCTAATTCACACATTTTTAAGTATACTTCTTCAACTAGCCTTCCTAGAAAAAAATAAAGGAATTATTTCATTCTACCTGGTAACAATGCAGTGTTGTTTCCCATCCTATTGGTTCTAAAATATATCTAGGTCAACTTGTTTCAAGAAAAAATGGAAAATATAGTATGATTCTTTTTGCTATGATTTGTAAAAAATCCAGGCTCTGAGAAAATGAAAAATAAAGACTATTTTTAAGTTTTCTTTCCTTCTTAGATTTGTTGTGGTAAGTAAAATCTTTAATTTAGACAAACCAGCATTTTTTATGACTAATTTCTTTCTCCACCACTTAGTTTATCATCTTTTCCACCTATAATTTACACTTCAGTTCAATATTGAAGTTATTCTGTTATAGCATCAGTGAAATGAGAAATGGTATGTATTTATGAGCCCAGTTCAAAATAGATTTATTATTTAAAATAAAATTCCTACCTTTCTTTGGGTTCTATAGTGGCATTTTCTCTATGCTACCCTCCTCTAAAGAAAAATTTAAAATTAAAGTTTTGAAGTGACTACATTTCCATACAATAGCAAGTATAACCACAAGTTTCAGAATGCTAAGGTTAAATATAGAGCTACTAGAAAAACAATAATTAAAAAAATAATCAAGGGAAAGACACAATTAATTGCATTTCAGAACACATTTTCACTTTAAATTGTCTACTTCAAAGGATTTAAAATAAGATAGGGCTCTACAAGAATCATTGCCATAATAGTTATATACCTTGTGCTGTTAAAAATTTTTTTTTTATTTTTAGATACTTTTTCATGCCTATTTCATTTTTGAGAACTCCCATAAAATAGATCATGCAGTGAAATTATCCTCTGCATAGGTACCTACTCTCTACTTTGCAAAATACTTATCTTTTCCTTATAGCCACTGAAAAGTTATTACAATGTTCTCTGTGGACTCATACTTCCAACACTGGAATAGTCAGTATTTCCTGATCTTCTATTTACCTGTTTAAATGTCTATTTAATAGCTTTTCATCTGAGGTAATTTTAATCTAATGCAATTTTGCAATAGCCTTGCCAGGACGTTCCTTATTAGTTTTAAAGGAGTTGGTACTTTAAAAGTTTTAATATGTATTGAAGCAGATTTCTCATTTTTAATTACTTTTAATGAATACTGGCATGAAAACCTTCGTCCCATTAAGTAACTTACCATCTAATTTTACACTGTAGAAGCACATCTTCAGGGCAACTATTCCTAGCGTTTCCAATGAACCTTATTAAAATAATTGGCTATTTATATAACAAGCATTTGACAAATCATTTAAACTGTAGTTGAGGAAAAGAAGAAAAATCTTGTTAAAAAGTGAATCAACTGGTGAATCATTTTTCATTGCAAGCAATGCTCCAAAAATCTCAACTTCAGGAGTAACTTAAACTATGCAGCATTGGAGCAACTTGATGCTAGGAGAGTGTAGGTGGGCATGTGGCAATAAATCCAATTATTTTCACAATGAGTTTGAACCCAAATCAGAAAATTAGAGATGTTTCCCTCCATACATCCCAAAATAACTGTATCACTTCAAAATGCAGTTGTTTATTCATTTCAGAACAGAGTGAGGGAAAGGTTACTTTGTTTTTAGGTAAGTATGGCTATGGCACAGGTTTTTTAAAATCTCAATAGACAAACAAGCCCTGGAAGACACAAAGGTGATGTTCTAAAATGACAAAGCCAAATTATAATTTTTTTCATGTGTCTTTATTTGATATACACAGGGTGAGGTGTATTAAATTTTGGCCAATCTATATAAATTTAATTTAAACAAGCAAAAAACCTTATCTGAGGGACTTGCATAAGTGCCCATATATGTGCTACACAGAGGTAATTTCTAGTCTTTGCTGATAATTTTTCAAATTCAGATTCTTAGTTGCTCATAAATATATATATGTATTTATTTTTTTTTACTGTTTTACTGTTAATGAATCTTCTTATATTTAATCTACAATTGCAAGCTGATCAATGTCCCCTCAGTCCCTGGGAAGGAAACACTTATCACCAACTCTGCCTTTTGGGCTGTGGCAATTTCCTTGTCTCCCCTGCAAAGGTGACAAGAAGACCACATCTCCCTCCCCACAAAAGATACAGCAGTCCCACCACATCAGCAATGACTGCCTGGTTCAGAAAGAAAAATATTGTCTTTCACTCTATACATAAAATTTGTGCAATCACCTAATGGTGTGGGTGCTGTAATTCCTGTAAAAAATCCCCACTTTTGCAGAGAAACTGAGAGGAGGTTCTCCCTCTGTTAGGAGCACTGACATAATGAAGTCAGCAATAACCATTTTAAACTCCTAATTTTACATTTGGGAAAGGCTTTTTTCACCTTACTCTCTTTTCCTAATTTAGGTGTGTGTCTTCTGCAGCATCTCTCTGAAGCTCCCATAAATATGAAGTGACAAAGAAAGTAGAGAGGATGAGAAGGGAGCAGATTAATTTCTCTCTAACAATGACAACTGCTGGTATGGAAAAGAATGTTGCTTTTAAGTAAACTGTGAAAACTACATGAGAGTAATGACTGTATGCATAAACAGCTCTGCTGGGTACGTGAAAGGATCACACAGAATACTTTTTCAGAGGCAGATGCCACCTCTGACTTGTGGGGAGGGCAAAATGAGATCTGACAAGATTACAAAGCTTACCTATTATTCAAAGGTAAATAACAATTTAAATACTTTTTTATGGTGCAATGCATAAACATCTGGAACAGGGAACATTGATTCACTGCTAACATTTTGTTGTAACAGGGCAATTCCTAAATGCAATTCCTGAATTGAATTTATTGGAAATGTAGATCTGGCAGTTTCATGTTTTATAGAATCCCAGAATGGTTTGGGTCAGAAAGGATCCCAAAGGTCATCTAATTCCAATCCCTGCCAACTATTCCAGGTTGCTCCAAGCCCTGTCCAACCTGGCCTTGGACACTTCCAGGGATGGGGCAGCCACAATTAATTCCATTCATTTCCCTCTGCATGTTCCCATCTCCTCACTTCTCTAGGAATTAGCAATGGCCACGTTCCAGTGAAAATCCCTTATTTTCATTATTGTCATATTAGTTTGTGCACTTCCAGCCAATCCTGGTGAGCTGATTCAAAAAGAACTCTGATAAGGATAAATTTTTGGTAATGATGGGAATGATTATTTTTGGCACAATCACAGCAGAGGCTTAAATAAATTTCAAGCCAAAGCATGACTGACAGAAGGCCACGTGCATCTCATGACATCAGACACTTAGGACACGATAAGAAAAAGAAGATAAACACAATCTATTAATGGTTTTCAGTGTACTTTGAGAAAAACAAAGGTCATGCCTACCTTTGTGAGAACCATGGTCTTACAGAATTGTATCTGCAGAGTGAAACCCTTAGAGCTGAGGACACAATGCCTGCACATCCCTACTCATGCCTCAGGGATGTTTTCTCTGTACAAATTCTAGAATGCCTGGGTGGGCTGAATTTCCATTTACCCACTGCAATGTTTTAAGTCAATTCCTAGTATGTCAAATCCCAGGAACTTTAGACTGCTGGACTATTTTCTTTCAGATTATTTTAATCTCACAGGGAGGCAGTTCTTGTGCTCTCAGCCTGCTGTCACACAAAGCAAAGCTGGTAAGAAGAGATGATCAAGAGATTTTCTTTAAAAATACACCCCTGACTCAAACTGAAACGCTCAGCCAGATGACCTACAGAAATAATTGCATGTTATTTAAGACAGCAGAATAAATGCAACCTATGTGAATATCCTGGGCATTCATATGAAAATGTGACAGCACTGTGGGCTTTGCTTGAGATATTTTATGAATATGAAGGGATTCATTTGTGATGCAGACTGGTGTCTGCCATTAGACCATTTTGTCATTATACTGAGCTCCAAGAACAAGTTCTGAATTTTTGAGTTTTGCTTACATGGGCAATGAGTCTGATGGAATATCCCTCTCTCCCTCTGTACAATACTTGATCTCAAAAGTGTATCCACACAAAAAAAATACTGCTATAACATCAAAAGGGCAGCTAAGCTACTGAATATACTCCTGGATCTTTCTTCTAAGAGGTGTTCTGGCTTCTTCAAACTTCTCACTGGGTCTGCAGCACAAAAGCAAACTAAATTTGTTTTCCTTCTTTCATTTTTTCAGAAAAATCACCATGCAAATTGTTCAATTTCCAAACAATAAAGCCACTCATAAATTTTTCAGCTAGTTCAACAAGCAATACCAATATATTATGTAGTAACAGGGAACTGCACAGCCATGTGCCAGCACTAGTTCATAACACAAATACAATATTTTAATTCTGCATCCCTGACACACCTACACATACAAATGTCTGAGCCCAGTAGCTCTTACAGGAGCAAACAATAAAACCAAGAAAAATATCTGAATTACAAAACTCATATATTTTTTTTCCCTGCTTCCTACACAGATGGATCAGACCACACCCCTGTGTGACAAAATTCTGAGTGATAAGTGCTGTCTCATTAAACAATCAGATTTCATTTTGAAGATTTCATTTATTTCTTCATCCTCCTGACAGGAATGTGCTGGTGTATCTGCAAGAAACCTGCTGGTGCAACAGAGACTGAAAGCAGCTCTTCCTTTAAAACTTCAGGTGGCTGTGTTGACCCTAAACCATCACAGTGGCTGAAACTGACTTATGAGTTGCTGTGTCTGCCTAAATGGGCACAAAAAGTGGGGAAAAAAGAGGAAAACAGATGCTCTGTTGAGCCAAAGTTTTCATGTGTTCTTCCTCTAACCATACACCTCTTTACTGTGTTTCATCAGTTCTTCTCTTCCCTGGGACTCAGTGCAGCCTCAGACACTTTATTATAATATATAATGTAATTCTTTTTATAATTGTTATAAAAAGAAGAATGTATGATATGGACATTACAATGAGGTAACTATTCTTGAATTTAGAGTGAACTCCTTTCATTTAGTACTTTTTATTTTTAACCCAAATATAAATTTGTATGTATAAAACATCTCCATATGATATTTTTTTTTAATGCAGAACATGAATGAATTTAATCTCTTTTGCAATCAAACAGAAATTCCTGCATTTTTGGAACATTAATTTCTTTCCACCATCAAAAAAAAATAAAAAAACCCAAGAGTAATCCTCAAGAAAGACACTAATTAGGGGAAGACAGATTTGCCCACCCACAAAAAAAGTTTATAATGGCTATTGACAACCTAAGTGACTTTTACACCATAGAAACACACATCTTCTTAAAAGCACCATTCATTATGTAATTCATTCAGTGCATAGGTTGGAAGGAACCCAACCCCTCTGTTCAATATTGCCATAAAACCCCAAAGCAATCAGGAAGATCTATTTCCTCCCACCACGACACCTTAGGAAACAAACTCAGCCATCACCAAAGGCTGCTTAAGAAAAGCCTCAGATCCACGTCCAGTTTTGGTTAAAATAGGGGAAAAAAAATCAGAAGGAAATTTAACAACAAAATGCTGCATCAAGAATATACAAAGTGTTGTAAGGATCCTCTGACAAATAAACCTTACAGCTTTCTCTTTAGTATAGGTCACTGTTGCTGTAAAAAACACCACTGAACAAAGAAGGTTTTGAGAAGGCCACTGAGAAACAATTCAAAAGTACAAGAAAAACCATCACATTTTACAGAACAGACAATGATTTTAACTGACTGCACAGGAAAAGTAAGAGGGTGCATAACAAATGTCTGCAAAATAACAAATGGTGTGTGGAAGACATTTAAAATCTGCTTTTCTTCCAGTCTTATAACAGACAAAAGGATGAAACATTTAAAGATGCTGAAAGACAGCAGGTTTGAAATTGATTTTTTTTTTCAATATGCAGCGAAATTAGACTTTGAAACTCAATGCTATGTATGAGGAAATTGTTAAGATCAGTAATTCAACAAGAGCAAAAAAGCTATTTGAAATGTGTATAGATAAAAAGAATAAACAATGCTATACAAGCAAATTCTAACAAGAGTGAAACAAAATTGGTGGGGATATTATATTTCCTACCTGTGACCTTAAGGCAATCTCTGTCTCTGACTGAATCAAATAAAATCTTCAAGTAGGGGGCAAACTTCAGCTCAGTCATCCACTGCTTTAACCAAAATATATATTTGGACTTCAAGGAAGACAAACACCTCCTTCCAGCTGCCCCAAAACTGGGGCCACTGTTGTCCAATCCCACATTTCTTGTAAGGGAATCCATCAGCAAAACCTCCTCCATTTTTGGCTGATGAACCCATTGTTTTTCACCTCATTAGAGAATTTTCTTTTTCCAGGTAGTTCCCACAAAAGTTTCCCTGGATTTCTGTGAACAGGGCAAAACCACCAGGTGCTCCCACACCTGTTGGTTCTGCCATTTCCTTCAGCCCCCCTACACAGCTTCAATTTTGGGAACATTTTACTGACTTCTCTTCCAACAGCCTTCAGTGGCTGTTTGCTTTTATATTCTTTACTGGTGATCTCTCTTAGATGTCTTTCAAATTACCCACTTTCTTTCATGTTTTAATTAAGTTAAAGTCTAGAAGTTTAGCAAATAAACAAGGATACATCCTTCCTCCTCCCTTTCATGTCCAAACTACTGGTCAAACACAGGAATGGTTTTCAGACTTCAGCTCTACAAAGCTTAAAGGTATGAGGATGTACTTACACATATAAGTGGCTACTGTACTATAGAGTTTATTAATACATCATTAAATATCTTGTTGATGGTGTAATTTGTTAAAGCTCCTCACAGGGATAATTTTGATGAGAATTAACAGCCCTCTCCCCCTCAGAATAAAAAGGAACACCTGGTTTAAGTTTAGAACACCCTAAAGGGATATTTTTCTCCAAAGAAGAAAATATAGTTTGTGTGTGTCAGGAGTATCATGGGACGAATATCTGTGGTGCAACTGCATGCACACTGGTACATTAAATTTATCCACTTTGCTCTTGGGATGGCTGGCTTGGAGTGACTTGCATCTGTGCAAGAAAACAATGGGTTTTAGTCTTCAAAACAGGGCAGCTGCATGAAAACCATCTGTGGGGAATGGTTTCCGGAGAGCCCTACCACCCAACTGCAGCCAGGAATGGTTTAACAAGAGCACTCACTCATTGTAACACTCAAAAAACACATTCTGCACCCTCCTCACAGCGATTTCTTCCTGGCAGCTGGAAGACTCACTGTGATCCTGCCCCTGGGATGGGGCAGCCC